>WYDI02030806.1:21380-68374 GCA_009867235.2 Psittacus erithacus
ACGTCCTCCCCCCACCCCTACTCAGAAAAAGACACTCGTCCCCTATTCGACGCCCGGCTTATCTGCCAGCAAGAAGGTGTGGGGGGGGGGGCGTGGGTTTTTCTTCCCTCCTTCCCCGTCCTTTTCCCCCCGCGCGGCAGCCAATGAGGCAGCCCTGCACCGTTGCGTCAGGGCAGCCTGGCGGGGAAAGGCAGCTTTCGGCAGCTCGCAGCCTTTTAAAAAGATCCGGGGACCCCCCTCGGGCAGTGCCCGGGTGCTGCCGAACCGGCTCTCCCCATGCCCTGGCCCCCGCGCCGCCCCCCATGCAGCCCCCGGAGCCCCGCGACCCCCCGGGCCTCGAGGGGCTCCTGGCAGCCGGCGGCTTCGCAGGCGGCCAGGGCAGGGGGTTGCTGCCACCTCCCGCCCCGGCCCTCGGTGGTCCCTCGCCCCCCGCCGGGATGAACCCCGGGTACCCTGCGGAAGGCCCGGCAGAGCCGCCCAAGCCGTGCCCCGCAGCCGCCCCGCCGCCGCCCGCCCCTCCGGGCCCTACCGCCGCCGCTCCGCTGCCCTACGGATACTTCGGCAGCGGGTACTACTCCTGCCGCGTCGCCCGCAGCGCGCTCAAGGCCGGCCCGGCCCAGGCTCCCTTCCCTGGCGAGAAATACCTGGAACCCCCCTCGGGCGGCGAGGACTTCCAGAGCCGCCCCGCCGAGTTCGCCTTCTACCCCGGCTATGGGGCCCCGTATCAGCCCGTCGCCGGTTACCTGGACGTGTCGGTGGTCCCGGGTTTGGGCGGCCCGGGGGAGGCCCGGCATGAGACTCTGCTGCCCGTGGACGGTTACCATCAGCCGTGGGCTCTGGGCGGCGGCTGGAGCAGCCAAATGTACTGCCCCAAAGAGCAGGGGCAGGCTGGGTACCTCCTGAAATCCGCCTTCGCAGGTAACGACCCTGTGCGGGGGCTGGGAGGGGGGTGTGGAACCATCGTGTGGGAGGAAATGGGACCAAGGCTTTAAATAACCTTCTAGGGAGCTGCTCCTGCCGCTCGATAACGCTTACGAAGGAACCCAAATTAGGGTTCACAAAATTGCCATTTAGATTAACGCTGCCCTTTGCTGATCCTCACCCTCCGAGCAGGGAGGCAGATGGCGATACTATCCGGGTTCAGATGATGATACTATCCGGGTTGAGATAGTGATACTATCCGGGTGCAGACGGTGATACCATCCGGCTTCAGACACGATCCCGGCCGCTGCGGGCCAGGGCAGACCTCGGAATGAGGCTGCTTTAGAGGGGGTAATGGGTGTGCATGGCTCCCACCGTGCAGAGCCATGATCGGGGGGGCCACCACCACGGCTCTGCTCGGCTGGAACCGCGGGTGTTACGCGGGTGTTACTCGGGTCTCACCCACGTCGGTATTTTGCCAATACCTGGATTTTTCCACGGAAAAAAAGAGAAGTTCTAAATAAATCCAGGGAAGAAAAGCAATCTTTAAATACCAATAGGGATAATTTAACTTAAGTATAACCCCTGCCAGGAGGCTGGAGGGAGGAAATGGGGCAGGGAGAGGGGTTGCTGCTTGCAAGGAGAAGTAGTGGGAGGTGGGTGGGTGCTGGATAGGTGCGGGGTGTGCGGGAACCCCGTACCCTCTCAGCCCCATCTCTCCCCACGCTCAGAATCCGCCGGGCAGTTGCCCCCCGACGGCTGCTCCTTCCGCCGGGGCCGCAAGAAGAGGGTCCCGTACAGCAAAGGACAACTGCGGGAGCTGGAGAAGGAATACGCGAGCAGCAAGTTCATCACCCGCGACAAGAGGAGGAAGATCTCGGCAGCCACCAACCTCACGGAGCGGCAGATCACCATCTGGTTCCAGAACAGGCGGGTGAAAGAGAAAAAAGTCGTCGCCAAAATCAAAAGCAGCAGCAGCAGCAGCACCCCGTGAGGACGCGCCCACCGCAAGCGTCGAAGGGGTCCCCGTCTGCCCCCCAACCCGCCATCCCCGCTGGGGGCTCCGGCACCGTCACTGGCTGGAGCGAGGAGGGCCGAGGAGGGCTGAGCCGTCCCCTCCGCCAGGGCAGCGCTGAGCGCTGGCCACAGCTCCCTCTGCTCCAGGGGGGGTTGGTGGGGACCCCCGAAAGTGGGGTGCGCGGGGAAGGCGCCCCATCCCTGCCCGCTTTGCACGCAGAGGACCCTGTACAGTTTGCTCTTGCCTTACAACGCCGCTGCCACGTCGTGTTTCGTCCTCTGACACCGCTTTGGTTTGAACAGCATCCTCAGAAATCAAAAAAGAAGAAAGAAAGGAAAGGAAAAACTGGCCTAATTGCATAAATTAACCCCAAAACGCAACTCCCTGCTCGCCTGCGAGCGGCGGGAGCGGCGCTGTCAGGGTATGAGAACGGGAGTCACAGGGAATTTGGTCTTTAGCAACCAAAAGCCGTACTTAAAGCGGAAAACGAGCTTCAAAAATCCCCTTAATGCAGGCAGAAGTATCAAAATGCGCGTCTAAAGGAGAATAAACACAGAGCGGGTGCGTATCGAGAAACACACGTGAGAATTGGTCGCATAAACGCGGCACGACATCTGTGTACCCGCAGAGACACGTCCAGGAAGGCGCGTACAGCGGGTTTGGCGCGGTTATATATAAATTATACGTATAGGTATGCGCATATTTAGCAATACGCATTATTTTACCTTTTCTCATAGACGATATTTGTGTTGGTGTATTTAGATATACCCGAAGGTATGCACGTAGCCATGCGATGTAGTGCCGGATGTGCGGATATAAATATATACTCAGCTAAAGGTGTATATAAACGTGTTTCATACGTACGTATACACGCTTATATGTATGTTCGTGCCTATATTTTGATACAGGTAAATGCAATCGGTATAATTCCCTACGCGCTTTCGTTTGTGCTGATATACGTGTATTTGTACACACATTTCCCTTCTACTAATACAGAATTATAGCTATACGCGTCGTAGCATGTGCTGAGTAATCCTCGTGTAATGCTAAATGATCTTGGTTAATATTAAGAAGCGTCGTTATCCTTTTCAACGGAATAAATAGGGTGAAAAGTGAATATACTCAAACACGCGTTTTTCTCTGCTCTGTCGGGTTATTTACAGCTTCAGGGAAGCGCAAATAAATTCCTTTGTTGAATATCTCGGTGTTTTAAGGCAGCGACGTGTCGGCTCGCAGAGTCCCTCCAGCAGCAGCGTGGTTAAAGCTGCCCATAAACCTCAAAAAGCCCTTCAAAAAGCGCATAAACTCCAAACCACAAACAAAAAACAATCGCCTTTTATGGTTTTGCTGCCTTCTCTTCTTTTAATAAGAAGCTCTCATCAGCAACGTGCCGTAAGTAATGATCATTTGAAATAGCAGGTTTGTTCGAGTTTAATAATGTATTTATTAAGTATTTTAGGCTTGGGTCGGTTCTGGCTTCGCCTGGAGCGGTGGGAGAAAAGCCAGGCGCTTTCTCCCCGTTTTCCTCCCATTTTCTCCCGGTTTTCCCAGTTTCCCCCCGCTGTTTTCTCCCTGCGCTTTGCAGGAGGTGCCGATGGCACCCCAGGGTGCAGCTATTCCCCGCCTGGGAGAGCGTCCCTCCCCGCGTGACGTCACGCATGACGCCAGAAGCTCTGGGAGGGGAACAGCCAATGGCGCTGGGGCTGAGCGTTCCGAGCAGTGACGTAAGCAGGGGCGGTGGGGCAGACGCAATCAATCCAATCCGCCTCTCATTCCGAAGGTGCCATCGGGGCTGATGGAGGGCAGCAAAAATTCCCTTAAAAAAGGAGGAAAAGGGAGGGAAAGGGAGGGTGCGAACGCGGAATTGCGCTGGGAACCGCCAGCCCCTGCCCCAAACCACTCGGATTTGAAGCAATCAGGGTTTATTTCCTCTATTTCTGTCCCTGTGGGAGCATCCCAGCCCCGAATCCCGGCGGCATCGGTGCTGGAAAGCGCCTGGGAATGTTCGCCTGGTGTTCCTGAAGGAGGGGATAGATGAAAAGCTCCAAACCTGCTTGTCTTCCCCCGTGTTACCAGTAATGAACCTTCTCACCCTGGTTTCTGTGTGGCTGTAGAACAGAAGCGGCTTTACTGGGCAGGAGGAAGCCCCTCGTGTGTTCCACAAAGAAAAGCAACTAATATAATAAAAGAAAAGAACTACGGCTGTGGTCTCCCATGGCCCATATCGACTTCACAATAAACCCGGCCTGTTTATGGGTTTGGAAAGGGATGCTCCTCCTGAAGCTGCCCTCTATGGCACGTCAAGGGTTAATTCTTTTAGCGAGATGATGTTTCTTTTCCCCATCTTTTCATTTCCCCCCATCTGGAGCTCTTCCCCCGATGTCCCCAAACCCGCACTGGAATGGCTGGAAACCCCCAAATACCTCCAGCCCTGTTAGGATCCCTGCCCAATGGGAAATTGGGCTGAAACTGAGAGACACGACACCCTCCCTGCCCCCAACCCCTGTTCCCAGCTCCAGCCCCGAATCCACAGAGGAAAATGCAGATGGGAAGGGGAGGAGGAGAGTCTCGGGGAGAGCTGTAAAACCTTTACACGGCGGCCTCAGCAAAGGGCGAGAAAGGCCCGACATCCTCGTAAAACGCCGGGAAGGAGCCCCTGCCGGGGGCTGCTGGGCCAGGTGAAGGCTCCCGCCCCCTCCCTTTGCCGTTGAACTTGAAACTCAGAAAACCTGGGGCAGAGCAGCCCCAAACTTCACTCAGAAAGGCTCCAAAATGTGGGGCAGAGCAGCCTCAAAGTTCGGGCAGATGAGCTCTGGGAGTTCCTGATGGTGTAAGGAAATTGCGTTTAAAACAGGGTCCCTTGGAGAGACACCTTCATCTGCCACCGTGCCTCGAGGTGAGGCACACACCGCATTGGAATCTTTTCCCTTCCCTCCTTTTCCCATTCTCGTCTCCTCTCCTAACCTTTCCTTTCTTCTCCCCAGAGTAAATCAAAACGCACCACGGATCCACCTAACACCCGCAGAAGGCAGCCGCAGTGGGATCACCTCTCAGACCCCTTCCTTCACGCCTCCCCCCTCTCCCAGCCTTTGACTCCTTTCCTTTGTTCAAGTTCATGCCCACCGCACAAAGTGTCTGGGCTGCTGCTTTTTTTCCCTCTTCCCCTTTCCCCTTCAAAGGATTTTGTCATTGAACTTGAGCCCACGTTGTAAACATTCTTGGGGCTTACAAGCATCTTGACGGGATGTCATTAACAGGGACCTCAGACTGCTCCCTCCTTTCCCTGCTTCTTCTTCAGCCGAATTAAAGGTACAGTTTTTTTATGTCCTCACTCCATTTGTTTCCGAACCCGAGCCCAAAACTAAAATACGATATAAAATGGAGCTCTGCCTTTCACCCCTTCTTTCCTTTTTAAATGGGTTTTATGTTTTCAAACCCTAAGAAGACGGGTTGTGTGCTGCTGCATGTCACAGTGTTCTTTTAGACGTGCAAACAACACAGGAAAACTCATGGTACTTACATCCAATAAATTGTAAAATGAAATTCGTTACTCTCAAGCCTGCAAGGAAAACGCCTTTTCGGTCCATTAGAAGTGTTACAAAGGCAAAATAGAATGAATTTGCCACCGGAATCAGTGTTATCTTTTTTTGCTACAGGACTTGATTGCTTTTTATAAAATACAATGTTAAAAGAAGAGCCAGGTTTATTGCTTTCAAGCAACTTGGCTATGGATGGGGCTCATGGCGCTCGGGAAGTGCCATTGAGATGAAATATCCCCTAAACAGCAACTAAATCGCTCTTTTCGGGGGGGGGTTGCGCTGGTCTACCGAAGTAAACATCCAAGTGAGAAATATTTCCATTTCCCAGCTGAAATTTAATACAGTTGTCGGTTTCTAATGGGTTTTCGTTCGTTCACACTCAAACCCATCTCATTCCTGCTGCAGGGAACCGTGTGCTGAATGCTAATGTCGCTGCACGACTGTGAAATACCCGCATGAGAGACCCGTCTGCGGTTTTACGTTGCAACCAAAAGACGGAGGAAAAGGGGCTCTTTTCAACTCCCTCCAAGCACCTTTTTGTCTTTCTTCGGACTGTTAAGCACTTTTTTCCCTCACTTGTTATTTTCCCCTCTCTTAAAGGGCGACAAACGAGCACCCAGAAACCCGGAGCTGCCCATCAGCATCCAGCACCCTCCTCGCCATCAATTCGCTTGCAAAAGAAGTGCAAGACCGAGGCGATTCCCTCCTTTCTCGGCCAGAAACCAGAGCCCGGTGGAGAAACGAGGGGGCAAAGCCCCGTTTGTGGGATCCCGGCTTTGCTTGAGGCTCCAGCCCACGGGCAGCGGCTGCGGCCCCAGGACGGGAAAACCCCTTTAAAAACGCAATCTTACCTACAAAGAGAGAAGCCTTGGCTCGCTTTGCCACTGCCTCCCTTCCTTTTCAGCCATTTCCAATCCGGTACCTGTAGGGTTGGTTTTTTTCTTAAACACTCAAGGCTAGAAGAGGTTTCTTTCTCTTCTTCAAGGATACACCCTCTTGCTTTTAGTTTTTGTAAGTAAGAAAGCCTCTCTACGGCCACAGAAAGGGTTTTACCTAATGCAGCAAAATACGTGGAACTCAGTGTGTTGGTTATTATAACACTACGGGAGGGAGAGAAAGATGGAGGGGTGTTTTCACAGGGAAGAGGAAGAAAATCCTGCTTCTGCTTATCTTCAGTTGCATAAAGCAACTGAATTAAGGGATCTGTGGCTTTTTAATGCCATTAAATCCTGGGTGATGCACAGGTACGGGGCTAGCAAAGGGGCTTGGGACACCGACGGTTACTTGGTGTGTGCAGTGGCCAGAAGAAACCCAGGTGCCACCTGTGTCACCTTTCGGGGACTGTTTATGTGAGTATAGAAAAGATTTGGGGTACTAAAATTCACCTCCAACCCCAACTTGCCTTCGTCCAACACTGAAACTATCAGGGCCCCATTCTGGGTCTGCAGCCCAGCAACCAGATACGGGCAAGAAAAGCAAAAGTGAAAGGGATTGAGGTGTGGAAACGTCAGGGACAATCCCAAGCCTGGACAAAAGGAGACAAGACAGAGTTTGCAGCAATGTCAAGTCACCAGAACCTGAGCATGTGGGTTTTCATATCTGCTTCCCACTGGAATGCACTGAAATGCTGGAGAGGGATGGAAATGGGAGCGATGTAAGCACAGACAGGTCTGTGTTTGCATGCATCTATTTCAGCAGCACTCAATAATGTATTAAAAATAAAGTGACCTGGACTCTTGGCTTCATTTCCTCATTAAAGACTCAGTTTAGCAGGACAGTTCAGTCACTGCTTTGAGGTGAATGAGACACAGGAGCTTAATCTGTCTTAACACCAAGCACCTTGGGGGATATGGGGCATCCAAGGTTGTTCTCCAACACCGCAGGCAGCCGCAGCCCTCGCGGTAGCTGCTGGTATAAATAACTGAGGTTGATGGGACGGTCATTGTTCACCTGAAGGGCTTTCAGCAGACAAGGGAAAGGCGGAAAACATTATCTGACTTGGAAAATCCCATCAGGAAAAGGTCAATTGGGATGAATCTCTTCCCGACAAATAAATGGCCTTTAATCTATTAAAATATTTAAATAACTTCACACTTTCAAACACACACACTCCCTCAAAAAACCCCAAACAAGTGATATATAAGGAATTCCTTTTGCTTTAGCAATCACTGGCTCAGGTACCTGCATAGACACTCATATCAGTGCACAAGGCCAGGAACACACCTTTTGTAAGCTTTATCAGAAACAGAAGTATTGCATTGGCTTTCCTGGAAAACAATTCAACAACCATATTCTTTTCTCATGTATTTTGGCCTTTAGCTGTTTTCCACAAGAAACAGGAGAGGCAGGAGGCGGAACGTAGCTAAATTAGGTTTAATACCTGTTTTCCTGCACTGTGTAAACGCAAGGGCTCAGTCAGTGTCTGGAAGCAAGAGCTTCCAGCTTTTGCCCAGGGCAGAAACACGCTCTGAAAAGCCAGGAGAGGTGTTGAGGTGCAGCTCCTCTGCTGAGCACCCATGGTTGAGGATGAGCTCTTCATTCCACAGGGATGCTGAGCCCAGCACCTCTCCCCATCTCTTCCTTCAGCCCTTGGGTTTATGTTGGTTCAAATCAATAGTAATTCCCCTAAAATGCACCAGCAAAACTGTGTAGTCCCTTGCGTTTGTTGAAGTTCAAAGCAATTTCCTCAAGTTCAGTGCAAAGGAGACTGAGACCATCGTTTCATGCACATCTGCAAGGAATGAAGCACAGCCTTCCTACAGTATGAGCCATTATTTTATATTACCTTATTACAGCTTCTCCTGTTTGTCCTTCCACAATACCCCTGAACCACTGCCCTATGCTGCAGATCTGCTGGGGACAGAGCGGCTGCTTCCTGTCACAGCAACAGAGATTCCTTCCCCTCCTCTGGATTTATCTGTCTCCCCATCTGCCCTGTGCAAGCAATAGCCTATGAAGACAATGTCTTTCAGATGGATAAGAGATTCCTGACCTGCAATAGCTGAAGTAACATGTGCTCTTGTGTTCTTTCAGATGCGCACCCAGAAATGGTCCCTATGGGCCTGTGAAGATGAGGCTGAGCCAGACAGTTGAGAAAGAAGTGGGAATTCATGGCTTCACAACTCGTTCTCTTTATCCACCGAGAAATTCTGCCTTGATGGAAGAAGAATTTGGTCACAGCTTTTGGACATTCAGAAATACAGAACAAAGAGTAGGAATAGTTTAACTCCACGAGATCAGTGAGTCTGATGCATTTGGGACTCTGGGACCTACTACACGTGAGCCAGCTATATGCAAAGTACACAGGCAGCAAATCCAGCACCCTCAGACATGCTGCATCATCTGTGACATGCTCTTTGTGCTGGGATTTCCAAGCCATGAGCATCCTTCCTTCCCCTCCTCCCCCCAGGACTAGCTTCTTCCCATTTTTCCTCATTTTTTAACCCTGGAGAATGATTGTTAGTGAAAATATTACCTCACCTCTGAGTTTCAAATGCATCGTGGCAAACACATCACAACCACTGCGTACTGGTTCTCCAGCAGCACAAGCTGAGCTGGGGTACCCATGGGGACCATTTGCTGGGCTAATGCTTCTACCAGTGTCATGCAGGCACGAAGAGCAGATCGCTTGTTAAGTCACATGCCTTTAGCATCTCATCATTTCTCGCCTGATATTCCTCAGGGGTCTGTGTGAACTCTCTGATGCTGGTGCTGAGAACACTTGGGTGCTGGTGCTGGTGCTGGTGCTGAGAATGTACATTCCTGACTCAAGGCACAGCATGCCAATGTGGTTTCGGCTGAGTGATTGTTTCTTTTCTTTCTGAATACACCTTAGTACCTTCAGCCCTATGTAAAAACCCAGCTATAGAGAGTTTCATCATTAGAAACAATATGTAAACTGATGTGCTTGATTAAATTTAACAGTGTGTGTAAAACCATAAAGGCCAGTGCTGAGCTACAAGAGACAGGCAGGTGCTTCTTGTTAAAATTCCTCTGCTGAATTACATGGCAGGTTGGGGTGAGCTTCCTGTCATTTGAAGGTTCACCCTTTTTGCAGCAACCATTTATCTCCCCCTGCATTAGAAAGTGGTGTTTAACATCTCTGTATGGCTTGAACATGGCTTTGAATAATGGCATTCCTTTTCTTATTTAATATCAGCCTATCACTGATGTCAGATTCTTTCCCTGAAAAGATCTGATCCTCATTCAGATGGCTCTAACCAATGACTTTGTTCCTATTCCCAGAAGCAACAGGAGCCATTTCCCACCTCCAGCCCTTCACAGCAAAGTGTTTGCCCAACCCTTGGGACCTTCCTCCCCACCAACAGTGAAAAAAGGTGCTTTTGTGTAAATGGGGAAAGCAGCCCTGTGGTGCTGCAGCTCCTCAGACATCAGATTTTCACAAGCAGAGGAAGGTCAGTGGTATTTTTATGGGAATCCCTGGTTAATGTATGTTGCTGTCTCTGATAAAGACCCTTGGTTTTCTCTTCCTATTTTCATGAACTCCCTCACTCCTTAGTCCCAAGTGTCCCATAATTTAGAGGGGTTTTGAAGAACCATGAAGGTTTGTAGGCAGCAGGAAGCGTGTCCCAGGTACAGAGGCTCCCGAGTGGACCCAAGACTTGGCATCTAAATAAATGTTTATGTAAAAATCACACACCTTAAGCTTTATGATACCTTATGGCTCTGTCTGCAGTCTGGACAGGCGATGGAAGGCAGGAGGAGGGGTTCATGTGCATCTGCACAATCCTAACTGCCGAATAGAAGCATAAGCCTGGCCATGACACGTGGGCAAGGACCTGGGCTCTTGTCTTGGTGGCCAGATGGGCTGGGCATGGATGAAGCCAAGCAGGTTGCTGCCAAGTGGGTAAAGAAGAGGCTGATGGGGCCCCCAGCTGGGCATCTCAGCTGGGGCTTTTCGAGGAACCTCAGGGGAATCAGTGCATGGTTTAACTGGCAACCAGAGAGATTCTGGTCTCAACCTTACCACTCATTACATTCCATTCTCATTACAAATGGGGTTTTCCCTCACAGTCACTCAGGTCAGTGCAAAGGAAAATAAAACTATAAAGCTCATTCTTACAGTCCTGCACAGCGTAAGGCACAACAAGCCCTTCTCCAGGCCCTGCTAGCCCCTGAGGCTGGACAGCTTATGGTAAGGTGTGAGAGCACTTGGTCTTATGGTTGATTTCCCACTTGCTCTTCTTTTTGTGTTGCTAAATCTAATGCTGAGCTGATGCTTGAGCTGCTGGGACACCAGCCACCCAGTTTCCTGTCCCTCTCCCAAGTTCCCCATCACCATCAGCCCATGGAGGATGTGAAATCTGGAATGAGATTCCAGGGCTCATAGCCTCAGTTCCTGCTGATGCAGCTCTATTTATTGCCAGTCCCATGTCCTTTCTTGGAGTGCTTTTGGCAGTCTTTTCCTACATCTGTGCTCAACCATCATTCAGGCACATTCCACTGAACCTAGGATTACACAAACGCATGAAACAATGCTATGTGTATGGAGCAGAACTGGAAACCCACTGAAGGCTTTTGGTATTTGTCACATCCCACCAGTGCCACTACCTTCCTTTGTGCTCCACACCTTAGAATACCACAAGAGGTGAACAAATTGAATTAGGAAGTCTCATTAATAAAATAATCAGAGCTTTTTAATTTGACCGTAGTTATTCTTTATTAAATGCTGCCCAGAATCAAGCCGGTTCTTCCCCACCCAACATTTAGAAGAAAAGGGGAACATTCAGGACTAGGATTTCTCAAGGACAAAAAAAGCTGTTGGCTTGTGTCTGTTCTCAGCATGAATTCAAACCCCAAGACTGAGAGCCCAAGATTTGGTTTGCATTTGGTTTACAGCTTCTGCTGCACAGGAATTACTGTATTTCAGAAGACCCAAGAGCCGGATGGTTGGGGTACTGCCCTGGAACTGGAGAGGTTTGAGCTGTACTTCTGCCTTTACCATCATCTCTCATTTTATTTCCACCTCTTACAGCCATTGTAAGCTAAGTGGTGATCTCTATGGAACTTTGCTATACAGGGGCCAATGTCATTTACAGTCAGAAGTCCTCCCAGATATGCCCAGCATCTTGCTCGTCTTCCAGAAGCACTATGAAAGGTGACAAACCTGTGGGGTCCTCCAGCCTGGTCAGCAGCAGAGTTCAGAAAAAGCCTAAAGAGGCACTGGGGGAACAGGAAGCATTTAGGTCCCAGTGGCTGGAGCACCAAGAATGCACGATGGACCAGGCCACAAAGAGCCTCAAGGAACCTCCACCTCAGAGGGCTGCTCTCTCCCAAAATGTAAACCTCTTCTAACTCTTCACTTCAACCAATCTCCAAAACACAGCTTTCTCAAACCCTCCTGGCTCACACTTCAGGAGGAAAAAGCCAATTTGACAGTGGGTCTTGGCTCACCAGCCTGATACAGGGCGAGGTGGTAGGTACAGGTCTGCCAGCGCCAACGTTCAGTGCCTTGGGGACTTCATGATCTCCATTCACGCCTCTGACCACCTCCAGGAACAGGCCTGAATGGAAGGAAAGAGAAATTAAGTCCAAATGGGGGACCTCTGCTCAGCCAGATCTCTGGGATTTTTTTCTGTTGTGTCCATGTTTGGTCTTGAAAAATAAGAGAACACACCACAGTCAATGGAAGCCACCACTTTTCCTCCTTATTTATCCTGCAAATGTCAAGTGCAAGTGGGATAAGAAGTGAGATCCCAAAATTCTTTGAGGGAATCTGTGGACACGAGTTTCTCTGCTCTCTTCCCTCCAACTCCTGCAAATCTCTACTGTACCAGAGCATTTTGCACCCTCACTGCTCACCTCACCGTAGTACTCTCTGCTGAGAGCAGAAGATAGCTTGACCTTGACCACAGGCTCCTCTACATGACAGAGCCCCAGGATAACATGTGGGACCAAGTCCACTCAAGCCCATCCCAAAGCTGAGCCCCTTCCCATGCTCTGGCTGGGGTTTCTTGTGTGTCTGTCCCTTTTCACCTCTTGGGAAGCATAATTCAATCCAATAACACCATGGATATAAATCAGGATCCATTCCCCCATCAGAAAGCCTCTGTGTGCAGGGACTGACAAAACTGGGGGGGGGGTCACAGCACCGGGACAACCGTATTACTGAGGCGGATGGCCTGGCGGGGGGGGCTGGATCTGACCCCTGGGGATGAAGCTGCCGGGACTGAAGGGCAGGAGCGAGGAGCCCTTCCCGTCCAGCCCGGAGCCTTCCCTCTCCCCCCCGCCGCGGTTCAATTTGCTCCATGCCAGAGGAGAAATTTATCGCTGCCCGAACAAGAGCACGTTTTTTTGGCGACAAACTCCGGCTAAGTGACATTCTCAGACTTTCTCGCTTCAAATCGCCTCCGGGAAAGTCGGCCGCGATGTTTTACAGTAAATCCCTGTGCTTCGGTTTCCAACGGTGCGGATCGTAAATCCAACATAACCTCCCTTCCCCCGCGGCTCTGCGCTCCGCGGCCGCGCAGCCAAAACGCGGAAAAGGAAAAATCGCGGGGGCCTTTTCCGTGGAAGAAGTCGGCAGAGGGAAAGGGGTTGGGGGTGATCGGTTAATAAAGTAAATAATGCCAGCTCCCAGTCCCTAAGTGCTGCTGCGTGTCCTGGACACACACCCGCCCCGAACCCCCCCGGGAGCTCAGAGTCGGGGTTGATGATCCCGATTATCCCGGCTCCGGGTCTCGTCCCCGGCAGAGAGATCCGACAGCAAAGGCAACGTCCCCACGCCGGCGGGCAGGGAGGCGATGGAGGTCGCGTCCGGGCCCCGCATCCTCCGTGTGCGGTTAAAACGGCCTGGGAAAAAAACCTTCAGGGAAGCGGCTGAGGGGCTCACCCGGTCAGAAAGGACGGGGAAAGGCTCCGGGTGCAGCCCCGGAGCTGGGACGGAGCGGGGCCGCGGGCAGTTTTCTTGCCTAAAGGACAAGAGGGGGACGGGGAATGCCTTCCAGCAGGCGGGAAGGAACGACCCAGCATTCCCCCACTGCCGAAACAACCCGCGGAGCTGTCGTTGTGGAGCATTAGAAGCTTAAAAATGACCAGATTTCCACTTGTTTTCCAAGAAACTGATAAAGGAAGCGAACAAAAAACTTAACCCAAACCCAAACTAATTTATTACAGCAGCGAAATTCGCCGATGATGCTGATTTTAATTTATTTTTGGACAACGGCAATTCTCCAATATATAATCCTTCATCCCGAAAGCCCTTAACCCAAAGACCCACCTGCCTTTTTGTGTGCAAACCCTTAAAATCCGTGTCCCGGAGCTGCTGCCGGTCCTTTGGCTGTGGCCCCACTTCTATCGCACGTTTGTGAAAGCTCGGTAAAAGCCATTGCATTTGTGTTGTTTCTTTTTCTTTGGGTATTTTCTTACATTCATACATAATGAATAATAAAGAGGCATTTCAAAAACTAATACCGGAGTTCTATCATTCTCCATTGCACAAAATGCAGGTTTGAAGCCTGAAAACCTTTCTGTACAAATATTCATCCTCATAGCAATCATTTACGCTGTAGAAAATGTCGCATTAATTCACACCTGCACCTTCTGTTATTCCTCTCCCGGAGTGAAACCTTTCCCTAGATCGGGACACCGAGTTTTTAAGCTACAAATTCTTATTTGTCTCTATTCGCAGTTGCACTTCCCGCAGGATCAATTCAATGATCCACATGCGTTTCTCTGGAGGCTTTTCTATGCTCGCTGCCGGGCTGAAGAAGAGGGAAGCGAATAGGACACACGCAGTTAAATAACAATAGGAAGTTATAAGTGAGGGTGAGGAGAGTCCCGAAGCCCCAAGCTTCTCCAGGAAAAGCGACGAGAAGATCGTTTTCACCGATAGTGAAAGGTAAAGATCGGAATTCTCCTTACGCTGAAACAACTCCTGTTGCCACTTCGCTTCATCCTCAACTTCTGTTTTGCAGGAAGTTGTGATTATAGCTATGGAAAAACATAAACCAAACCCAAATCCGCCGTTTCTTCTCTGCACAAAACCGCTGCTCGATTCCGTAATTTTCCTTGCACATCTGTTGGGCTGCAAACAAAGAAACTCGCAAGTTTTCAGACCTTGGCTGCAAGGAAATGTCATTCAAACAGCGCAAGGAAGCGGAGCCGCTTGCACCACACATTCAGGGTCTTCCCAGGCAACACTTTCCTTGTTCCACGTGTGTGCAGACACACCTGATCTGCTTATAGAAAGCACAAATACATCACAGAACTCTGCTACCTCTATTTCACTACTTATCCTCCCGATTTCACCGCCTGTGTGGGAGGTGTTACACTTTTCATCTCTCTGTGTTAAATATATTTCAAATAGTTTTTGTTATCACTTTTTATCACTTTTGTTATTACTTTTGTAATTCAAGTTGGTGGTGTTACTTTACTTTTGAAATTTAGGTGGGTGCTGTTTGTTTTAAACTACAGTGACTTCATGCAGCTGCATGCACAGCTACAGTTAAATAAATGCAGGGAAGAGAAGCCAAGTATCAGCCCAAATAACTGGGTTTACTTATGTCTTTGTTGCTTCAGGATGGTGCAGCTACAGATGGAGCAGGGGGAACCCTCCACAGTCCCTTCCAAACCATTCTGTGATCCCATGATTCTGTGTTTCTGTGGTCCTGTGGTTCTGTAATTCCATGATTCTGTGATTCCGTGATTCTGTGATTCTATGATTCCATTATTCTATGACCCTTCCCAGATGTGGACTGATGTGAACTCCCAGCCAGTACAGCATTTGCTGCCTGTGACAGACAGAAGGTCACTTCCTCACTGTGGACTCCTTTCAGAGGACTGATCTGGAAAAGAAGAAGCCCCAGACCTCACAAGAAAGAGAGAACCAAGCCATGCTTGATGGGACAGGTAGAACTTTGCCACCAGCTTTCAGAAAATCCATGCACGTCAATGCCCAGAGAGAAAGATGTCCCTATACATATATGTCTATGTGTGTGTGTATATATATGTATACATGTACATATGTCTACATATATGTACCTGCATGTGTACACACACTGAGCCCGGGGCCGCCCCTTTGGGGGGCGCGGAGCTCTCCGCGGTGCTGCCGGCCCCGGGTTCAAGCAAGCCCCTGAGACGCGAGGGGCGGCGGGAGAAGAGCCCGGTGCCCGGTCGGGAAGGCTCCCGGACCTTCAGACTCTGCTGTCACAGCGCTGGGGCCTCGCTTCATGTCCTCCCAGCAGCACAGGGGCTTTCTGCTCCACCGGTGGGTGGGGGGGGCTGCTGCAGGACAGCTTCTGCTCATTGCTCAGTATTTCCCCTTTTTCAAGCTGCGCATTATCTGAGCAGTTTGATTAAGTAAAAAGCAACATTTATTGTAGATGTTCTGTCGCTACGGGTATGGAGTCAGACATGATTTGTTTATCATTTTCTCTGTGATCTTTCTCCTCAAAGGAACAAGACCCATCTGTCAGGCAGAGCAAAGCTGCTCGACTTTAATCCATAAATGTTACCATTTAAGGGGTGCAACCTTTGACAGAACATAGTACAAGTCTTTGAACAAGACAGTTGTGCAACTGACGTTAAAGAGCCTAATTGAATCTTTCGCTAACCACATATACTTGCTTTGGGCAAAGGTTTTCTCTGTGCAAATATGATCTTGTCCATTTGCTAGGAAATTTATTACCTTTCCAATCATGTGAGTTCCATACTATCTGCAGACTTAAAAGCTTAAAAAACATCATGGATTCATCTTTGGCATGTCCACGTGTTTCATTAAGGTACCTCATAAATTCATTCTGACTTTCATTAGTTTGCCTTTGCTTCCGTGTTACACTTGTTTCTGTCTTTTCAAAGCATCTCAGTTTGATTGTCCCTTTAAGCTCTGCCTCTCTGAGTTGGAGACATGGTATTTGTTCTGGTGTGCGTTAAACTGGAGTAATGCATTTTGGTGGAGCATCTGCCATTCAAGGGGAGCACCAAAAATCTTTGCAAATGTTGGCCACATGCTTTCTTCTTTCTCACAGGCTGTGTCTGACACCAGTACCCAAACAGGATGGAATCACTACTTGTTCAGATTAGCCAAAGCTGCGCACAGTGGCCAGGATTGTGCAGCCAGGTCCTGCCTCCTGCTCTCTCCAGATGGGTTTCCCCTTGCACATTTGGAGAGCAGAGTTGGGATCCGAAGACCAGAAGCAGAAGGGGAAACGTGAACAGGCTAGGGCTTGTCTGTAGCCTACTGGTCAGCTGCTGCTGAGTTATAGACTCTGAGGCCAGTAAAGGCATTCTGCAAGGGAAGCAGGAGATGAGAGCTGTAGGAACATCTCCTACCTCTTAAGTGTAAGGTTGGAGCCCCAGCCTCAGCTTGCCACATGATCTAGGATGATTTTACCTTGTTATCACTGTAACATGCATGCACCCAGTGTCAGAGATCTCCCATCACCTTCAGCCTCCAAATCCATCCTGTATGTAATATGAATCTTTTTAGCCATGACATAACCCATTGTTTCTTGTCCCACCCACCATGAATGTGAAGGAGATGATGCACTCCAGTCTTGCCCCCACTTTTGTATGCTATTTAGGCAGTGCTTTGCAACTCATCTTTAGACTTCTTTAGACTTGTAAGTATTCAAAGGTCTGCAATTTATACAGAAAAGGAGAAATTGCTCTGTAACTTGCAGGGATTCACTGCTCAGTGTTTGCAAAGGGTTTGAAGAGGGAAAATAAAAGCCATTGGATTTTTCTCCCTCCCTCTTTTGCAATCAGTTTTTAAGCCCCCAGTAAGGTTTGGCTTCACATAGCTGCTGCAGTGCAGTAACTTTTATTCATAATGATGGTAAAATTAGGTGCATATGGATTATATTGTTATAATATTACTGGATTATAGCGTTATGATTCTCTTTTACTTCTGTAAGAATGGTTGTAAATGGCTATGAGAGGGAAGTTGAAGGTAGACAGCTGCTCTGGACATTGGATTTATTGCATTGCATAAAACACTCATCAACCTGCTTGGTCTGCCTTTTTCCTCTTTATAGCTTTCTGGGTGATGGCTAAGGTGGGACTTTGCCCAGACTCTGCACCTCACAGAAAGAAAGTCACTCCTGATGGTTATCACTGTTTTGTAGACTTTAAGGAGTTAACTCCAGACCTTGCTCTGGCTCCATTTCTGGTGAGTGGATTTTATGGGCTCCTTTTAACTCCCAGCACAGATCTGACACTCTGGCCTTTCGTAATAATCCACTCACTCATGTTGTTTCTTCTGGAAACTTCTCCTGCTCTGCTTGTGCCAAAAAGCTTCACATTCCAGTTCTCCCAGGCTTGAGTGGTTTATCTCATTCCTGCCTTCTTTCTGTAGTTAACAGTAAGGCGCAGGATGGTCCAAGGACTATTTTAATAAGGTTTTGCTTATTTATTTTCCAGATATTCTTTCTCTGAGCCTTAGACCCTCACCGGGATGAAGTGGCCCAGTGGGATGTTCACTTCCCCTCCAATACTTGTACATCAGGAAGGGAAACCATGCGGGTGCTGAGCAGCCCTCTTCAAGCAGGTCGTGACTTTACTTAGAAGTATCTTGAGCCCTTGTCCTCTCCCCACCAGCTCCTGGACACCTTCAAGTGCAAAGTTCAGGCCATGTTCAAAAGTAGCTTCACTGAAACACATGGGACACCTCTCAAGCATAGTCAAACACATTTGAAATACTGGCTTGGGTCTTCACCTCCCTCTTAGGAAAGAGGACATCTGAAGAACATTATGTTTAATTCATGGCTTCTGTGCTTGGACATCTTGCAAAATGTTACAGTTTCATGATCCTTGTTTTGCAGATGGGGAAACAGAGAGAGAAGAGGCTGAGCTGTTTGATCTGTTACCCGACGACGCAGAATACAACTTGGTACACACTTTATTGCTCACCAGCCTGTCCCTATAGGGCAGATGAAGTGTGCATTTGTTGGTGTGAGAACAAATAAAACAGCGTACATGGTGGAAATGAAGTATTTGGAGGAGGCTGAGAAAGAGATTCCGTATAGACCTGCGCATTCTGACTGGGTTTTAAACAGAAAGAAGATTAAAGAAGAGAAATTCAGCACAAGCCTAATGAAAAGAAATGGGCAGATATGATTGGATCATCCCACAGAAAGTTCTGATTCAAAAGAAACTCGAGTTTATTTTTATCTTGGCTAGTTCATTTTCATAGAGCCAGTTTGTATTCAACAAATGCACTGTGTAAAGAAACAGCTACCCCAAACCAACAGTCCCCTAAGTTCCCCCATCTGTGTTTTCCATTTTACAGCCTTCCCCCGTCACGGTAATTTGAGCTTTTGCTTGGAAGGAGCAGCAAAAGAGGAAAATCCTCCCAAGCATCCCTCTTAAAGCAGCGTTCCAGTTCAGTTCCAGCCAGGGGTTGCCCTCTCCTGGAGGACAGGAGAAAGCCGCATCCCACGACCTTGCAGTCCCTCCTTTCAGGCTGCAATCCCTGCACCTGCCAGAGCCCAGGGACAATGTGGATCTTCTGGGGCACACTGTCCTGTAGTGGAAGATTTTCCCTGTCAAAACCTGGGGTAACCACAGCATTCATTGCTGACCTCGCTGCCAGGAGCAGAGGGATGTTGGAGACAGAGGATGAGAAACCTGTCCCAGCCTAGAAGGTGACAGGAAGGGCCCAGGGGAATATTTACTCTCTGTTTCAGAGCATGGACAGGTTGTTTCTCACCAAATACTGTAGAACTCACTGCCTACTGGAGGGCATAGAAGCCAGCATTGTAAATGAGAGTCAAAAAAGGATCCAACGGACTACTGAAGGATGCATCCAATTTGGGCTGTGAATCACAATGGTCCAGGCATAGCCACCAGGTCAGAAAGGCTCTTACCCTGCTGCTTGCTAAGGCTGGGACTTTATCTTTAGCAAAGGTGCACTCTGTGCATGCCACTTTTCCCCATATAACTTCTCCTGGGCTATGCTGGGAGCTGGGGTTGGTGTTGGAAGTGGGGCTGGATGGTGCTCTGGGCTGAGGCAAGTGACAAACCTTCCTCCACACAGCAGCACTGATGAGTTTACTGCCATATATGACAGAAATTACTATGCCACTAATGACAGAAATTACTGACATAATGACAGAAAACACTATGGCTTTCTCTCGCTCCTATCCCCCACGATGATGGACAGACATACAGACATGACCATGGCCTACCACTTTCCACCTTCCCCCAGTGTCCTGCTGTAAAAACTCCACCCCAGCAGCATGCCACCATTCAGCCAGCCCGGCTTACATGGACTCTGTTCTTTCCCTGGCTGCATCCCCAGCTCTTTCTCTGTCCTTGTTTCCAGCAGACGCTGCCACTTATCCCGCATGCTCTGAGGCAGGAGGTTCCCAAGGTGCTTGGAGACCTCCAGGAGCCAGTGATAGAGAAATGCAAAGCACAAATCCTTTATGGATTTAAGTCTCATCAAAAGGAAGGCCACATCCCCTTCAGCTGCTCTCCAGAGCCCCAGACACTTGGCCTGATATGAAACAGATTTCTTAGCATCTCTTTTAGTGTTTCTATTTGGATAAGGGCACCATCAGGAGAGAAGGGCCATTTCTCTGCCTAATGGTGCTTCAAACACTCTTGTGAAGTTGAATTAACACCACTAAAGGGAAAGATTAAAAGTCACTTTAAAATGGCTCTGGGGGAAGTTTTCAACCCAATCTATTTGCACCCATGACACTGTATAAAGGTAGAGCTAATGGGAGTGCAGTGAAGTCGTAAAGACAGGCAGCCTTGGTTTTAAATTAACAGGAGCATTATTTACACCTAGGACATGGGATACAGTACACCCTGTACATAATTCTGCCACTTTCTAGTTTCCCACCCCCCTCCTGCAGACATAGGCAATATTAGAGTAGTTAATTCAAAAGGCAATATTAAACTTCAGAAAGGTTTGATTCCCCTTTATTTTCTTCACCAAGTGATGCATTTTTATTAAGGTTGGTTGGTTTCTGTCAAGATAAATGCACACTTTCAGTGTTTTATTCTCCAAAGAGCCACTGAATGGTATGCTAATAAGATTAAAATGATAATAAAGAAGCCCAACAGCAGCTTTTATGACCTCATTTCTGCTGAGCTCTCTTTTGGTTCGGTTTTGCTCACACTCAAGCCCAAGCTCATCCACCACACCAAGGCGGCGTGTTGCGGGGCTGCTTTCCTCTTTCCCCACCCATAGGATCTCTGTTTAAGTCTGCTCTGAAACACCCTCATTACCTTCAGCAGAGCTCTGCACCATGCAGGAAAGGCTGCAAGGGGTGGAGGGTGGCAGGGAAACTGAGACTTGGGCTTAGGGCGGATCTGCAAACCCTTCTGCAGGCAGGCAGCACCCTATGAGCATCCCATAAAACAGGAGACTGCTGCAGCCATTCAGACTGGACCCAAGGGTTCCCTGGCCTCTGGGACCCTCACCTCTTGGCTGCAGTTCCATTGCTCAGCAGGCTCTGGATCAGGCCTGGGGATCTCCCTAGGGCAGCTCTGCTCTGGCCTCCCTGGGTGGAACCCTGGCTGGGAAACACTGAGTTCCTCAATATTTATTCCTTACATTTCCCCTTCCTCCAGAGGCACTTAAAAAAATCAATACTGGTGTAAAAAAGGACATTTTGGAGACAGCTTGATGCCTTCTGCTTTCCCTTAAAGGCTTCAAAGTGAAGAATAAATACCTAGGCAGAGGGAAAAGTGGGTCTGGCAGCCGTTTAAATCAATTAGGGCCCAAATTGCCCTGAATCAGATCACAAACACACAAAGCTGTTTCCTTTGCTGCATTTGGGAATAGTGTCATCCCACTGCTATGCATGAGGGAGGGGTTTATATATACATAAACCCTGATATATATGATATGCTTATATATATATCAGCATAAATGCAGCCTGGAATGCCGGTAGTCCCGCAGGTAAATGAATTCTCACTTTTAATCCCTGCTCCAGGGCTTTTCCCACTCGGTTAATTCTCGGCTGTTAATTAATTGAGGCCGGGGCTCCCTCTAGCGTTGCTCCGGGCCGCTCCAGGGACAAAGGGGCTTCTCTCCCCACGACCCTTTCCCTTCCCTTCCTGATCATTGGGCCCGAAAACGGGGAGGGAAGGATCTAATGCATCGGTTTAAGCATGGAAGCAAATCCTGGTCTGTGGAGTTTTACTGCAGATCCTTCTGTGCACGGTTTGAAGGGGTGATACAATGAGATCCTCACTGCTCTCTTCAAAAAGGCTTTTTGCCCTTGAAGTCCTTTAGACCATACTGACATTAGCAGAGGATCTGGAGCTGAGACTGTTCAAATGCTGGGACTTCAGGGAGGTTGTGTTGAAGGTCCTGGATCTTCAAAGGCTTTCCTATGTTCTTCATTCTTCTTGGCCCAGGGGACTGACCCACATACACTGACCACGGACTTTAATGCTGTGTTGAATAGTCAAAGGGACCTGTTGACAGTGGTGCACGGTGCTGCCTGGTTTTGGTGGGATGGGCAGGACCTCACCAGGGACATCAGCAGAATTATGCCGTTACCCTGCTCACATCTCCTATGTAGTCTCATCCCCTGGATGAAGCAAGGGCACAGCCTATTCACAGAAGCAGGCAAGCACACACCTCCATCTGTGGAGTCCTTGGGCACAAGACTCAGTGTCTCTGGGCCACTGAATAAGTTACTTTCCTCATTTGGATAGAGATCGCAGCAGACTATTCCACCCTTGCTGCCCTGAGACAAGGCCCAAAGTGCTCTGATTGGTATTCGAGGGGTGGGGAAACTGAGGCACACAACAGAGATTTTCATAGTTGTTGTGCTGGACACAGATTGGAGATCCAACCTCCTGTTGTGCCTCTGTGTTACTTCCCTGCCCTTGGGAGAAATCTCTTCCTTTCTTCCCTTCATGCAAAGATGGGCAGCCTCCTTGCTCCCTACCCTCCACTTCAAGGCTTCCCAATGGTGGGATACTCTTTCTGTCATTTTCTGCACATCTTCATAAAGCCGCCAGCAGTGGGGCCCCTAGTCCTGCCCAGAACATAAATAGTAATAAATAATGGGGCCTTCTGGCTCCAGGCATCCTGTCCCTCCTTTCTCCCTTCCTTTCTTCACTCCTTTCACCCCTCCCTCAGCTGCAGCACATCCTTTGGGGGGTCTGCAGGTATGCAACCCTCCGGAAGGAGCCCATAATTCTTGGGGAAGTTGCTCTTTCTCACCCCAATGGAGGCATTCCTCTTTGTTTGGAAGACTTTTCCCTGTGATCTCCAGCAGACGCACCTCAAGTTTCAATCCCAGCCTCGCACTCCTGCTCCTTATTCAAGACCGTGACCTGCAACCTTCAAGGTCAGACATCTCTAATCCCAAGAACAACATCTCTCTAGTCAACAGGGGGATCTCTCTCTCTCCCTCTCTCTCCAAATTCCTTGGATCTGGCTGCATAAATCCCTCCGCCTCTGAGAAAGGCAAAAAAAATCCCAACACATTAGTAAAAATAATATATGAGGGGTAATGGCTCTGGGGGTGGGGTAGAGAGGAGACTTTAAAAGGCCCCCATCTTCCATGGATGCAAACTAAATAGGTTCAGGATGGTGCCACAACTTGCCTTTGCTCTGTCAGAGGGAAATGATGCCGAGCTCTGCTGCTGGATCTATGGTCTCGTTTTGCTCTCCTGATTCACCTCTTGATTTTGGGGCCTCTTAATTTGATTTCTTTATCTAAAGACCCACACGACCCAGAAAGCACTGGAACAATCTGGAGCTGAAGTTTTTGCACTATTTCGGATCCAAATCTTCAAAGGGACTGGAAAAGTTGGAGTTATATTGTCAAGGGCATGAAATACTGACACTGCAGAGAGAACTATAAACCCAAGAGCCAAAGGCTCCGGACATGGGCCATCGACAAGAGGGAGAGGAGGGTTCATGTCCTTCCACTTTCAAGGGGAGTTAAGCTATGGATTTGCTCTTGTACTTTTTCCCTTGCTGGATTTCCAGTGCCCCTTTCTCCTTCTTTCACCTCCTTCTCTCCCCAACAAGCTCCTGCTTCAGATTCCAAAAAGGACAAGCAATTAGAAAGAACAGCAGCAAAGCAACGCATCTGAGGAGCTTCTCCCACTGGAATTGGATGGGGATTTTTCTGCACGGACAGCTGGGCCTACATGGGAGCAGAGTGGCCCTTGGGATGTCCCACAGCCAGGAAACCCTCGGGACAAACCAGCCTCAGCACCTTCCTGCAGAGAGCTGAGCTGCGGATGGACTCTCCCCACCATCATGGGGGTCCCAAGGACTTTTAAAGAGCTGAAAATCCCCTCAGCTCGAAAATCAGATTTCAACTCCAGATGGCCAGAAAATCCTGCGGTTTAAGGTCGTGAATCAGCTCCTGTTGCAAGGTTTCAGCGTTTATATTCGTACGAAACCCGGAGGGGTCTCTTTGCTGGGAAATGCAGCCAGGGGAGAAAGGGATGGAGAGTTAAGGGATGAAATGAAACCTTGTCCTGGGATTCGGGTCGTAAAAAGTTGTTACTTGGTAGTTTTCAGGCTTTGGAGATGTAAAGTGACTTTTACGAGAAGATTTCTCAATGAACAGGGGACACCAGGCTGTTGCCGGGGGTGCCCCGTGCTCTCTGGGAGGGAGATTGGGATGCTTGGACCAAAGCAGGTCGCTTCCCGAACCGGTGGCAAAGTCTGTTAAAATCTGAGGCAGCAAACCTGGAGAGGAAGCGTTTTGAGGTTGTTCCTGGTGGGATTTGTATTATATAGCAAAATTCACCTCGTGTTCCCCACCCTCGGACCCGCCGTCCTCAGTCCCCTCACGATGGTAACGGCGGGGCTTCAGCGTGAAAACCAGAATGCAAAGTAAATTTAGTAAAGGCCGCCATGGTGGGGAGGGGACGGGGTCCTCGGCTGAAATCAAGTCCAGGAGTTATTGTCAGGATTTGGCTCGGAGTAAGAGGGAGCAAAGCCTCTACCCGCTTTAACGGATTGTATTTAGTCCAGACCCTTCAGCGGTGATAACGTCCTGAGCCCCCCCCAGCCTCCCTGCAGAGGTTCCTGTGTCAATCCGAGAGGTTCTTCATGAGAAAACCTCTAATGAGGGCCGAGGATCCTTGCCAGGGGATCATATCCCTTGTTCTCTTCCCTGCGAGGAGCGCAACCCGCGGGATGCGGCTACCTTCTTCCTCTTGCGCTTCCAATAGATTTTGGCTAGGAAATAAGGATAGAAAAAGCAGATCTCTTCCCTCCTTTTAGCCGAGATACCCTGAAATCACAATTCTGAATTTTCCCTTTTAAAGACCTGCTCCAATTTATCCTTCCCATTCCCCCTCCCCAGTTCCCCGACTGCTCTCGGTAATGGGAAGTTGGTAAAGACAAGGGACTAAGTGCATGGAGGAGATCCCCGCTCCGCGGCCTCAGGGGTCTCGGGAGGACGGTCATGACCGGTCCTGCTAGGGCATAAGCTGGTTTTGTCCCCCAGCTTGCTGGAAGCGCCCACGGATTACACTTTGGATCAGTGCTCAAAACGGGTCTGGACTTTGGTTCCTCGGGAAGACAAGGAGGGAGGCTGAAAGGCAAAGTGTGTCAGCCCCTTCCCCCGAAGACCGCAGTGCAGGATCCGACCGTGGAGGAGGAAAGTTTCATTTATAATTAGGCGAAGGCCCGTTATGAGAGCGAGTGGGGAACCTGTTGGAATAGACGGGAGGCAGAAAGGAGATGAAATGGGGGAAAACACCGCAATTTCACCACCCGCGATTGGGGCTCAGAGAAGTGCGGGGTCCTGTGCTCTGTCCCAGGCAGGAGGAGCGCAGGGGCTGGAGGAGGCTGGAAAGAAAGGGGAGAACACCCCCCGAGGCTCGGCGCTCTCAGAAAAGTGCCCCCGCTCTTCCTCCCTCGTGGTTTTATAGCAGGGGTTTGGCTGCGTTTGGTTTGGGGTCTTTTTTTCCAGTATGAGGTTTTGGTTTATATTTAATGGCTTCCAAAATCTGCAAACCCCAACTCCTCCTTCTATTATTTTATTACTATTATTGCCTATTATTATCTGTTTAAATCGGCCTATTCTTTATATTTTTGTGAATGTGTGGCGAATATAGAAGCAGATGCAACTGCAAAAGGCTTTAGTAGGTATCCAACAGCACCCAGTCCCTGCAGGCTCATTTCCAGAAGGGAGAGTGTATTACAAGTGGTGAAATTGGGTAAATAGATTCTATCGAAGAATCAAATCTCCCCTTTTCTCCATGCTTTCAGCCTGAGCAGTTTTGGAAACGGTGCATCCATCCATGGGAAACCTGCTGGAATTGAGGTTCGGTTCCTTTTCTCCTTTGCGATGTCAGTCCTGCTTTGGATTGTGCCACAAACCATCGTTTTTTCTTGAAGGCAGAGTCAGGATTAATTCACGTTTATTGTTAAATTGTCCTGTGCGGCCGGGCATTTAATCCTGTGTTTAAATCCTTTCTGGATCCAGCCTAGGAAAACAGGCTTTCCTTTGTGCTGGGTATGCCCTCAGACAACTCCCAAAGTGGGGAGATCCCCCCCAAGCCTTTGCGGCCCCAGGAGCAGGAACCCCATCCAGTCACCAGCCAAGAACTCGGATTCCTGTTGGAAAAGGGTAGGAAAAATAAGTTAGTTAAGTCGGAACATGAGGAATACACCGAGAGGGTGAGAAACTGCTCTGCCTGAAGCGTTTTGGCCTTTAATATCTGCTATATAGCGTTTAATATTAGCTGTGCGCAGCCTGTAGGCAAGATGCGATGCAAGGGGCAAAGGCTTCAAGCCCGGCTTGCAAACGACGGGCTCAGCTCGGGGAGCTGGACATCAGCTCTTCCCAGGCCTCTTCCTCCTCTACTTGATGGTTTTGGGATGGGCTTCCATGCATTGGCACAGCCGCAGGCTCCCTCTTCACCTCTGCAAAGGGCTTTCCCAAAATAACCCCCCACACCCAAAATGGGGAGGCTGGAAATAGAGATAGGAGGGAACCGTCCGGGAAACGGGGGAGGGGGTGTGCGACGAGAAAGCGGCTGGAGCTGAGGGTCTTTACATTAAAAAATACACACACACACATCCCGCAAACGATGAAATTCCCTATTAAAACCGACACCAGGGGATGGTCTCAGCAGTCTCGGCAGCCCTGGATTGGTGAGACGCTTGCAGACGCCTTTTCTAACAGATAAGTCAATCGTCAGAGACCTCCTCCTTCTCCCCCCAACCCCAAAATATCTTCTTTGCAAAACCCCAGCCCGCTCCTTCCCCGGCTGCCGCTTCCCCCCGCCAGCGGCTTCTCTCTCCCTGCCCTCCCTTATTGCAAAATGGGGGGCAGGGGAGGGAAAGGGGGTGCCCCCCCTCACCTCCTTTGGGGATAGAAATTAGCGGCCAGCAGCCAGGACTGCGAATCCTGCCTCCCCGCCCCAAGCTTGGGGTCACCCACCTTGGCAGCCTGTGGCTCGTCCCCCCCATAGCGCAGAGGGGCGGGTCCTGCCAGGGCAGCGAGGCTGGAACCCCCTTCGTATCCCCCCGACATCCCCCGGCTCGGGGGTGTGTGTGTGCCACGTCGGACAGCGGCTCCCCACTTACAACCCACAGCGGTTTTTGAGGTGCCTCTCGGGTCTCCCCTACCCGAGAAGGGGCTCGCACCGGCTGAGGATCAGGCTGCCAAGGAGGGGATGAGGAGGCCGCCCTGTGCTGGAGACTTACGGACCTGGGAGGGGGGAAGAGAGGGGAGAAAAAGAGAAGATAAAGTCCCGGGGGGGGGGGGTGTTCCCTTTTTCCCTTTTGCTCTTTGCGGCAGGAAGCTCCATCTTTAGGCAGGTCTAAAGATGCTAAAACAGCACCAGGACTCGAAGGTGGGTAAACCGAATCAATAAAAAATTAAACTCCCCTCCCCTTGCTTTCTAGCAGAAGGCGGCGAACACTCAGGAACGAGGGAGGAGGGGGAAGCAGCTTGCAATTTGCCGTCAAAACAGTGATTTTGTCTAGACAGGGGAAGGGAAGGTGTTGGGGCTTTTTTTTTCCCCCCTTTGCTAACACAATAGCTCTGTGGTTAAAAATTAATTTGCAGCGCTCTCGCTTTCGATCCAGCCTAACGTTCAACCAGAAGGTCTCCCTAGGATTAGCTAATAATAATAGTAATCATTTAAAAACCAAATTAGCCGGAGCTGGGGAAGGTTTGCTGGGCTCTAACAAGTGGTGGAAGGATTCCTCTGCGGAGGAGAGGCGCTGCCGTGATTTATTTATTTCCCTGGCGTGTTTAAGAGGGAGGGAAGGAAGACAGAGAGGAGAGGCACAGGCAGGTAAGTGAGCGCTGGGTTCGGCCTCGCGGGAGGCGTTTTCCTAACGTGGCGGTTCTCCATGATTTCCCACGTGTAGCTTCCTGAGAATACTTTATCCTCTTCTTCCCCGAGAATACTTTATCCTCCTCCTCAGCTGCCGACGCCTGTGTAGCAAACAGCTAGCCCGTCTCTTTTCCGGAGGGCGAGCAGACTCGCTTTTCTCCCCTCTTCTTTGTTTTTTCCATCAGAATTCCGTGCTCCGTCTTCCAAAAACCCTCAAGCTCTCTTTTAAAACAGATCGGAGGGAAAGCAGCATTCCCCGTATTCCCCTTCTCCACCCGCCTATTTCTCTGCTGGGAGTTTTGGCTGTATTTTGTAATCATTGGTCCGACTCTTCATCATTAGCATCACTTCTTTATTTGTCTGTTTGACTAAATCCACCGACCTGCGCCAAGGACACTGGGATTTGAGCTCCAGCTCAGCGCAGAGAAATCCTGCTCGGCTTGAAGGCTTATGGAATAAATCCACGCATTTCAGCTTCTATAATAGGAATATAGTAGTAGTAAAATAGTTTCAGTGATAGTAATCCAACCCACGCTTTCTACTTACATGACTCTACCAAATGCAGGATTTTCCTTTCTTCCTCTTCCTCCCGCTCTGCTGACTCCGAGCCCTGCGGGATGGGGAGGAAAGCTTCTTCCTAGGCATGAAACGAGAAGGTCATTCCGGCAGGATTGCCAAGTCCACTTGAGGAGGAGGCTCAGCCTTTTCATGTTGCTTTGGGTTTCTCTCCGTTCGTGTAAACTCCCGTCCGTCAGCAGCGAGAGCTGGGAGAGCACTTGTGCCATAATGAGGTACCTTTACATTTAATTTCCTGTCCCTCCCCTGCTTTATGGATTTCTAATAATAATGTTGAAAACCAGAGAAGAAACCTATTAAAGTCTCCGGGACAGAGGGCTTCTGTAACTAATTGAAGGGAGCCAGGCTTAATTGAATTTCCCAACAAATGTATGGAATAGGGACAAATGGAGTCATTTATTTAAGATGTTGGATATATTCCTGTTGCTGATTTCAAGCGAATATTTATTAATATTGCTCATTTCATCTCCCTTTTTTTTCCTCGATGGAGAGCTCTTGCAAAGCTTTAAATGTAATTAAAAATACTCCAAAATAGAGCAAAGAAAAAAAAATTCCGAAAAAGAAACAAAAACTCTCCTGGAAATTCCTAAACCGAAGATTTTTAGCGATATTTTGCTACCATGAGAATATACGGGGCAAAAAGAATCCTCGCACGAGTTGTGGGATCTGTAACGATCTTGGCAAAGTAAAAGGTTTAATTCAGGAAAGGTCAATGTGCTTGATGAAGCGATTTATCTCCCTGTAGGCTTCTCCTACATATTTTGCTCATTTATTTTATTTAATGACAGCCAATGTAAGGTTTCTGACTCTTCTGTACCTGTAAAAATGACTTTTTAAGGCTTAGCCACCAACTGCTCCGCCCAAAGCCTCTATTGCTGATTAAAGGAAGCTTCATTTGATCAACTCCGAAACTTTACTGCATGTCTGAAGACTAATTGATATTTTGCCCCACAAGAGAAGCCGCTCTCCCCCGTCCCCAGGTTTGTGGGTCCCAGACCCAGCGGCTGAAGCTGAGCTCAGTCCTGAGCTTGCAAAGGCCACCTCGGGACCTCCGAACACCCCAAATTAAACTTGGGTGTGGGGGAAAGATGCTTACGGACCTCTTGTCGTCTTTTCATCTGGCTTCCTCGCACTGTTGGGTTTTCTTTCACCCTGGGTACGGAGAAGAGGGAAGCTCCCGGCCTCGCCTTTTTCCTCCTGCTAATTAGAGTTTTTCTGTTAATTGGAGTTTTCGGGTTAATTGCTGCAGCGAAGAGAACATTCATTTCTTTTTACCTGGATTCTGCTTTTAAACCCGGTGCTTGGCAGAATTTGCTTTCCCTCAGTCCCTCGGGATATGGGTGGGAAGGGAGGGTCCCAGGACAAGCGTGGGTTATTCCTTCCGTTTCCTTGCCCAGGTCTAATGACTCAATCTAATTTCGGGTTTCATGTATAAAACCTGGGGCTCCGGCTCCCCCCGGGTGCGGGAGGAGCGCGGGCGGCGACGCACCGTGATTTCGAAGGCTAGGGAAGGAAAAGCCCCTAGATGGAGAAGCAAATCCTGCAGCCCGGGCCCGATGGGGTGGGTAAGGCCGGTCTGGGAGCTCCGACGGCCCCATTTAATCTCACTTATGTCTTTCTTGCCCCGGAGAAAAACTTTTGCCACAGCAACAAGTAGCCGGGGCGATGCTGCCTGCCCTCGGGGTTCTGCTTCTCCCCTGCGGGGGAACCCGCAGCCCCGGGCTCCCGCCGACCCTCTGCTCTGCCGCCTTCCTCCGCGCCCATCATTGCCAGGACCCCCGGGCACCCACACTGGGGGCCGGAGCACCCCTGAGCTTCCCACCCTTCAAGCCCCCCCAGAATCTGGCGTAGCAAAACTCTTTGCGTGGGTCATAAGAGCCCTACGGGGCTTCAGAGAAATGCGATTTGGCTATTGGGTTTTGTTGTTTGGTTGTTGGGGGCTTCTATAGGGATCTTTTGTTTGTTTTGGTGTTTTTGTGGGTTTTACTGTTTGTTTTGGTGGAGGTTTTTTTGGTTGTTCTTATTTGTTGGCTGGAGGATTTTGTGTTGGTTTGGTTTTGGATTTTTTTAATGCGTCTTTCCTTAAGGCAGAAAGTTGAATTTCATTTTTATTAAAATCATACGTAAATAAAAAGGAGAGGAAAAAGGAGAGGAAAACATTAAAAAAAGATAGGTAAAACCGCTTATTTCTCCTTGGCAGAGGCAGCAAAGCGCACCCCGTGCGGAGCTTGGCCGGGCCTTAAGAGCCCTGGACCTGGCCCAGCCCGGCCAGCGAGCGCCGCCCCGAGGCCACCGGCCCCGCAGCCGCCGGGGCGGGAGCAGCTCCCCGGGGCTCAGCCCGCTCCTTTCGGAGCCTTGAAGCGCGCACTTGGCCGCAGGGGGAGCGGCGGTTATTTAGTCCTCTTTTAAAAAGTATTATTATTATTACCGGAGCTGCAATGATGCAAGCAGTAGCGTAAAATATATGTATATATACACATCTATTTGCGATATCACGGAGCAGTTCTGTGTGCGAGGCTGCTCTGTCCTTTCATGATGGAGAGCTGGAAGAAAGGGAGGAAAAGCCCACTCCGAGCTGTTTCCCACTCGCAGACAGAGCCGTGCGAAGGGGGGAAGGGGGGCAGGAGGAAGGCTTAAAGCCAACTTTTTAATCTTCTTTTTTTCCCCCTATAAATGCGACAGGCACCTCCCGTTTGTAACATATTCTGTTTGGGAATATCCGCCTGGCTCCTAAGGAGCAGACACCAAATACTCCCAAAGGCTAATGCTGATGAATGGGAACTGTGCAAACCAGCTGCTATAACCATATTTTAATAAAAATACTGCTTTGTGAAGATCTAAGGAAGTCACAAAGAAGCCCGTAATGAGATCCTGAGATTCAGTGCCATTTCCCTTGGATGGTCTGTAATAGATTCTTCTATTATGTACGTGTGTGCGCGTAATGGATATGCACACACATATATATATTTACTGATAAATGGTCACGCAAACACTTGAAATCAGGCCCATGCCAGCCTATTAATTATTTTAGCACTTATTCCCCTGACAAACAGAAGTTATCTTATAGCCAGGACATCCATTTGCTGTCTAAAAGCTCCAACTTGTCTTTGATGTCTGAATTTAAAATGTCTTTTAAAACTTTAGCAACAGCCAGAAGGGGAAAAAAAATGCATCCATTACCTTAAAATGTTAATCCAGCCCAAGGATTAAACCTCATACATCACCTACTTAGATTTGGGGTTCTTTTTCTTGTTTCTCTCTTCCCCCCCCCCCCCCGTTATTTATTTTGCACCTAATCGTGAAATTAAATGGCACATGCAGTTTTGTTTTTCACCCTTATCTTGAGTGCTTTGCTTTATTTATGTTTTCAGCCTGCAATTTAGGGGTGGAGGGATGCTCCATTTCCAAGTTGTAACATGGAAAGCTCTGCTAAAATATATTCCTCCTGCCTGTTTTGTCTGAAAGAAAGAGCTTTTAGTAGGACGAGTTCAAGTGTGACCACGACTTTTGTTTTACAAATTTCATTGGCATCAAAAGTGAAGCCGTGGGGCTGGAGGCTTTTTTAATCTTCTTTGTAGGAAATAGAAAATATCAACAAATAAAACCTATTATTTGTCAAATAAAATTAGAATTATTATTGGACCAATTTAAATTATTATGAGAGTGGTGCATGTAAGTACAGCAGGGTGTAGGTATGCCTGTGTGCAAACACGTATCACATATACTTACTAGAGGAATTGTAATACTGTAGGTCCCTCATGTGTAAACCTAATCGAAGTTTTATAGCAAACTTTAAGTTCTTTCCCTTTGCAGGTTTGATCTAAACTTGAACCCACCTATATTTGTGCATCAAAAAGGAGAGAAATGTGGAACTGAGGGGATAATGGAAAATTTTATATTAATTTCGAATTATCTCCTGTAACAAAGGTGCGGAATCAGACGATTGCGCATTGAGAGAGCTCTAAACTGGCCCAAAATAAACCCACAACAGCCCCAGGCTGACAATATTCCCCCAAAAGACCCCTTTTCTATTCTCCTTCCAATGGCTGTTTGGTGGGTTCTTGGTGGGTTGGTTTGTTTGTTTGTTTTCGGATTCCACCCCGTCTCCCCTCCCGACTTGGTGTAAACTGTTTGAAGTTCAACAACATGGCTCAGTTTTATTGTATTTCCGGTACAATAGATTTATATAGCGTCCCATCCCGGCCCTTAAGGCTTTTCAAACCATATGAAGTTAACTTATAGTCATGTTTCTGGCTCCTCCGGGCATCGCTTGAACTCGGAGGATGTGTTTCTTCAATGAACTTTTCAGTTCCTCTAAACTCACCCTTTCGGGCCGGGGTTGTCTCGGCCTCTTGTCCTCCAGCCTTTATCATTTCTCTTGCTCACTCTGTGTAATTCTTTAATTCACTTAAGGACACCCCCCCCTCCAGCTTCCAAGGTAAGACGTTGACTTTATATTATATACATAAATGTATATCTAAAAACCCATAACCCCCCCATTTTGTGACCTGATCCTACGCCTGGGGAGGTACCGTCCTTTTTTATTTTTCATTTGTTTTTCCCTAAATGGGAATTTTGGACTTTTTCTTTTTTCCTCACAAACTTCCCCCGCGGAAGTTACTCAGAGCTCAGTGAAGCCCCCGGGGCCCTGCCCCTCTCCTCAGCTTTACTTCTCCCTTTTATAACCACCGAGTCATTATTTTATAACATGAGCACGTTGGAGGGAGGAAAGGACACTGTAAGTTCCCCTGTGTCGCTATTTACACCTATGAAATAGTCACGATGATGCTTTTCTCTCTTGCTTTAACCGATTTCTACGTTCTTTATTCCCTCCCCCCTCCTTCTTAAATTTTTTGTCTTTAAATGACTCATGTTATACTTGCTTTCAGGGGAGGAGAATATGAATTCATTGCTTTTATCCCGGGAACTCACTGATTTAACTCTGTTCTCTGCGGAAAGTTATTCACACACTGGCAGGTTTAGATGGGGGGGAAAAAAAATCTGGTAATAGTGTTTTAATACGAAGTCTTGCTAAATCAGCTTCATATTGGGAACGACCCTTTAAATTAACTTTCCAAGGAGGTGGAGGAAGAACTTTAGGGATTTTTTGCTCTTTTTTATAGCTGCGATAATCGCTTGTTTCTCAAAGTCAATAGCATTTTACTGTTTCCTCTGGTCTATTTGTAAACTATTTGTGAAGTCCTGCAGGAGGGATCCGCTCCAGACACTGTACATAGGAAATCAGCTGAATAGTTTGCTCTGCGCAGTCCGAGGGGTTTTATTTCGTCTCTGAAAGGGTCCTTTTGTCGCTTTTGTCTCCAAGCAACTGTTCGCTATTGCAGAAGTTCAGGTTGGGGCTGATGCCGGACAAAATGGCCGCCCGGCGCCTTGAGGGGGGGTGTGGGGGGGGTAGCCTTTGACCCAGGGCTGCGCTAGAACTGCTCGGTGAATTAGGTAGTTTCATGTTGTTGGGCTTTTAATTTTAAACACAAGAACATCAAACTACCTGATTTACTCCAGTTATCCTCCTCGCTCTGTTTGCTGAGGGTAGTTGCCCGGGAAGGATGGGGAAGGGGTGGCAGTCCTGTATCCCCCCCTCCTCCATCCCCTGGACCTCACTGGTACCGGGCTTGTGTCCTCCACTAAGTCCGTCTCAGCCCCGGGCCTGTGTGTCCCCCTAAGCCCTGTGCCCCCCCATCAACCCTGCTCAAACTCATCACCCCACCCCCGCCTTGGCGGTGACGGTTTCTTTGTTTAAATCCCCGTTTCAGGGACCCTTTTGTGAGACCAGAGCAATCAGGCTCCGAATCATCAAGAGCTTATTAAGGCTCTAATTAGGCTGCGGCGCCTCTCAGAGGCAAACACCCCCTCTCTCCCCAGCGGCAGGCTCAGCAACCCTTCTGTGTGCACAATAAACTTTGTGTCTCGCATAAAAATATATCCCTACAAACATACACACCTCTATAAGGACGTTTAAGGGTGTCTTAGCTTAGTAGTTGTGATCTACACCTCCGCATAAAGGATAACATGGGGGCTTAGAGAACACAAAGAACGGTGTCCAGCTCATGAGTTTAATTGTCCTCATAGATAAAATAAGCTTATGAAAGGCCCCGCTGCCCATCACGGTTGGGTCTGGGCGGGTGGCATTTATAGGCATAAATGGGATGGTGAGCGGGTCCCGGTGGCTTTTCCTACGGAGATAAAAATGCCGAACGGGCTGGATATTGAATATTTAGTCACCGAGGAGCTTCCGCAGCTCGTAGGAAAACATGCCCACGTCTTTAGAGACCGATAAATACCAAGCCGTGGTCTGTATGCCTGTAACTGCGCAAAGATGAGCGGCTGATGCTCACTGTTGGGCATTGATCTGGGAGTTCATTAAATATCAGACAAACCTGGGCTAGGACCACGGCTGCCAGGTTCACTAAATAAAAGGGTTTAGATGGTGCCAGAAATGCCCACAATAGCTTGACCGCATCCTTCCTCTGAATCTCAACATGTTGTGCGTGGGAATACGCTGTTAGGGTTTTTTTTTTTTAATCAACCTAATACTATAAAAATCCGTGTGAGACAGGAATTTTGGAGAGCTCTGCGTGCCAGAGTGTGTGCTTGGATGGAGTCCACCCCTTCTACTGGCTGCACAGTGGAAGCCTGTGGAGTTGTGTGCCTGTGTGTGTGAGCAATCAGCTCATGGAAGCGATTTTCCCTGCATCACTGTTTCAAATACGCATAAAACCAAGTTTCACATGGTCCAGGACGTGGCTAAATAAGCCTGGGACTGGAGCTCCCTTCCAGGTTTGAAGAATTAAACTTTGATACCCTATCCAGGGTCTAACCCACCATCTGCTCCTACTTTTTGTGGCCGGGGATTACTTGGGTTTCAGTTGGGTTTTGTTGGTTTGGGGTTTTTTGCCCACTCGGAGCTTTAAAAGGAAACGAAAACAAACCAACCAAACAAAACGTTGTATTGCTTTTAAATTGGTGTGTGCTTTACTCCCGAAACTGGTGATTCTAGCAGGCACAGCGCCTAGAAAACCAACAGCCGCTCGAGGGAAGGAGAGGGAAGTCAAACAGCGTAAAATAACTCGGAGTTTTCCACCCAACTCACAAGCCCTGTGCCTCCTTCCTTAGAAACAACGTGCTGCTTGTGCCCTGCCTCAAAGCCCTTCAACGGAAAAGGACAATCTGGGAAAGTTAATCATAAACTGTTCGGTAATAATGTCCCCATAGGCAACCACTAACCTGCCTTGTAAATGTCTGGGCTTCTGATTCCCATCTCCCTCCTACCCATGTACAGACAGGAAACAAGGGCCAGGGAGGAGAATGGGGGACACGGGGCTGGGAAAGATCAGAATCAGGCCCGGGGAGTCGGTATTGCTGCCTGAAAACGGGAATTGGGACTCATTTCCCAAGGACTCTGGGAAAGAGCGGGAGGAGTAGGGTGCGGTGGGGTCCCCCCTGCCCCGGGGCTGTTTGTTTCTCCTCTGCTCTAAATTACAAAGATTAAGAGCGACCTTACCTGGAGAAGAAGCAGCGTGGGGATGGCTACCAACGAAAATTATCCTTGTGCATAGCAACTGCCTGGCGTGTATATTTCTGCGTTTGTAACAAGGAGCAACTGCAGTGAACGCACCAAGTTTCCCTCAGTTACTCCCTAGCCAAGGTCCAGCCTGTCCGATATTACCCCCACCCGGGGTGAGTTTTAATCACGAGCAAAATTGGTGTGGAAAGAGCCTATCCGAAAGAAACTCCCCCTTTTCTGCTTACTAGGGCTCATGCTATGGGTTTTATGGAAACGATTCTATAGCAACTTCATTTTTGTACCTGCTCGTGTGTTTTCCCACCCTCTTCTCTTCCCTGGGTGGGAGCGAGAGATTTCTCACCACCACGGGCTGTTACTTCCCTTTCTCCCAGACTAATGTGGGGGATTTTTCTGTGGGGGCAGTGGTGTGTGCTTAGTTATATCGTGGTGACCCCAAAGAAGAGCTAAGGGAATCCGCAGCAGTGGCAACCAGCAGCTCTGGCTGTAAGATCCGCGGAGTGAAGCAGAAGCCCAGCTATTTCGTGGGAGTTGAATATTATTTCAGGGAGGGAGGGGAGATGGGGAGGGAGGAAAATTAGCCGAGTAGCCAGAATGTGGGCTCCCGAGCAACAATCAAACTTTATTTTAACTTTCTCTCCCTCCAGTTTCCCTTTTCACATGCACATACGCTTTTATTTTACAGGGGATCGAAATGCTTTAGTAACTGCTGAGATTACAAACCTCATTTGGAATTGGGGTTTTTAGTCAGAGTGTACTTTGGGTCCTTGGAAAATTGCCCACATGTGTAACTTGTTTTTGCTTCTCTTCAGACAAGGAATTCCCCCCCCTCCCCTTCCCTCCCTCCTCACCACTTACGGATTTTTAACAGACGGCAGCATTCAAACTGAGAGCTAACACAGGAAATGGCAAAGGTAGATCCTTCGGCTTTTAGGCTACAGAAACTTATTTCACTAAAAAGTATATAAAATATAGGTTTTACTCTTCAGAAGGGATTTTTTTTCTTGGGCTTTCGCTTGTTTGGAAGGGTCCGTGACTGAAGTTTCTTTCATAACCTCTTAGACCTGCCTAAATGTATCGTTCATAAATGATGTTTGCTTTATGGTGAGGTTTTATTTCTGTTTCCTCACTCCTAAAAGAAAAAAAAAAAAAAAAGAGTGATTTTCTTGTTATTATTATCATTATTATTACTATAATTATAATTTAAGAATGTTTCATATCGCCTAAAATAAATGCTCAGCCCTTTGAAGGCTGCGTTATCTCCGAATCTGGTCTCCAGACTCCCCATAGCCATGAAGTTCACTCTCAGCTTTTATCCTCTCTTAGCTTATCCTTATCGGCTTCCAAACCTAAGCTGAAGAAGTAAATATACCCCAAGTACTGCAGGTTACACCCCAACCCCGTAAAGGCCTCTCAGGGTGAAGATCCTGGCGAACCCCCAGTCCTGTACCTCAGGACCCCCAAGTCCCCTTCGCCTCCTCCATAGCTCTGCTAAAGAGCCAATATCAGCTGGAAGAAGGTGCCTGCTCTAATAATGACAATCTCCCTCCAAAAGTGGTTTAAATATGTTTCCGGTAAGAAATGGATCATCTGCTCTTTCTCTTTCTTATGCCAAAACTTATAAATCAGTACAAGGTGGCAATTGCCCAACTTCAAATCTGCACAGTTTGCAAATATTTTCTATTTGGTTGTTTTCAGCTTCAGAAATGCCAACCCAAAGAGTTGTTTGCTGAGGATGGATTTTGGCAGTTGTGTGTTTCAAAGCGTTGGTTGGAAATGATTCCTTCTCTCCGCAAACAATAAAGATTATTTCTAGACAGTGTGTGAGTTCAGAAGCCTGTGGCTTTCCATTGCAAGCTGACAATGCTCTGAGTCTTTCCTCACAGCCAAATACACTTGGTGCTGATTCTGAAAGCAGGGAAAAGTTTCCACTTCGGACTTTCTTCCTTTTTTTTCCAATAACTATTTCCAGTTCCTCTTCCCTTTACCAGCTCACAACAATCACATCTCTAAACTAAATCTAGTTTGCAAACCAAGCAAAGCTCGCACATCCTGCCTCCTCTCTCCCAAAGATTCATCCATTTAAACTTTAAGACTCTGCTCCGAGGTCACTTTCTCCTTGACTTTTCCTCCCCCAAGTTTTTTTTGCAATCACAAGAGCTTTTAATGTAATTTCTGATGGCCTCATTTGAGGCATTAAAATATAAACGCCTACATAATGTCAGCCGGAGCAGGCACCACTGCACAACATGGTCTCTCCATGCAGACAGACATTGGATAAAGCTGTCGTTTGCCTTAAGCCTCTCTCAGAAAAGGCTACAGAGAGATGAACTATGGGGATATGTCTAAAAAATAAACCACTGAACAAACAGAAACCTCCAGAGGAGCAAAAGCAAATGGATTTTGCAGATCTTCTTGTGAGGTTTCCATTCACTAGGGATCTGAAACCCCGTGTGTTCTGCCTCACAGCCGCACTCCTCAGAGTCTCCTTGGTTTAAATTCATATACTACAGAAAATTATATACTCTCATGCTGACATAGTTCATCATTATTTATAGGAGGCACACCAGGATTTTATACCATCAATATATTTATTACAGGTAAGACATGGCCAATCCATCTAGTGAGCAGAGAACAGGTGTTTTGCTTCAATTAACGTTCAATAATTTCATCTATACTTATTCAACACCCTGCTACCAACACGGCTGTTTATCCATCAGTTGTATAAACACATTTCCATGTGCCAAGCGAGTTTAATCTCCACAACACACTTAAATCAGCCCTTGCCTTTCCCAGGCTCTCTGAACATTTGCAGAGTGCCTCCGAATCTCTTGTGAAATCGTCTGATTTTTAAAAAATCATTCCTGAAAGGCAATAAAGCCGAGAAATATGACAATGTGAGCAACCGGCTCCTATTTCATGTCTGCTGGCGCAGGGTCTTTTCAATTGAAAACCTCACCAACCCTTAAGGAAGTTAAAAGAAGGGTTAGGAGGAAATAAAAAATACAAGGAGATAGAAATGTGAAAAGTTGGAAGCAGAAGGAAAATCCCAACTCGTTTTGCACAGCCCCTGCTCGTGCGAGATGCACAGGAAAGGAGCCACCGTGCCCCACGCTGCCCCCGGTAGATTTCTCTGCCTTCACCGGTTTAAACGCGGCTGGGGTGAAGTGGAGTTACTCTGGATTATCCCCCTGGAAAGGAGAGGAGGGTTGGCAGGTAGGTGAGGAGTACTCACCTGGTGCCATTTGGCCGTCTCTGGCTTGGCAAGATCTGAGCCCAGGGCTGGAGGGACTCCCCAAGCCCTGCTTCCACCTCACCTTGGCTGGAGCTTGCAGACTGAGCCTGCTTGTCCAGCCCAGGGAGGATTCTAAGCTGCCTGGGGAGCTCTCGCTACCCTGAGGGAGGCAAGAATTAAGAGTAAAGCTGACCTTCAGCATTAAGATCCAGCTCTCCTTGTCCATCATTCCGACCCCTTCGATTATTATTATTATTATTACCTTTTTTAAATGAAAACGGACAGCTTCCTAAAAGCGCCTCATTTCTGGGAGCTCAGGTCCTGAATGTGGGGAAAGGGGTCCTTCCATCAGGCTGCTGCTTGTGGCAAAGCACCGCTTATAGGGATAAGGGAAAATCTGAGGCTTTGAGTGTGGGTTTTTAAGTGCCTTCATCATTTTCCCGTATTCATAAACCACCTCTGGCAGCAATTTCCCATCTCCGTTTTGTGTAGGAGCAGACATAGAGACTCACACGCACGGACACTCACAGGGAAAGAAATGCGAATTACATTTTTCCTTCATTTCAGGCGGCTGTTGGCACCCCTCAATGTTATTATTATCTTGTTAATATAGACTTCCATCTCTATACACTTCAGGAAGGATTCGCTATGATTTATTATTCCTAGGAATCTCTTTGCCCTTCACTTTAAATATCCTTCGGTGTTGGGGTGAGAGGGAGAAGGGCGGAGGGGTAATAGATTAAAGGAGGCAAATTGATCCGGACTGTTACAGCTGAAGTCCAGAGAAACACTTTTGCCGTAATCAGAGAGAGCACCTTTTCCTTAACCAACATTTACGATGCCATCGGACCGTCTTGCAATAAACGGATTTATCATCATAACCGGGTAAAGCTGCCCCCGCCACCCCGCACCCTCCAGGCTGGGACCCGCACCAAGCTCAGTCCTCCTCAGCCACGGGCTTGCATGTGAAGGAAATCCCCAAATCATCTGGTTTTGGAAAACACAGGGAAAATTAAGCGAGGAGGGAGGTTGTTCCACACGCACACGCACCGTGGGCACACACATGTGAGGTGTGAGGGGGGGCACAGTGACTGAAAACGCGTGGGATTCCTTTTTTTTGGCCCCCTTTCTTTTCCACAGGCAATAAATTCAAGGCTATAAAAATCAAAGAAAGCTAATGTAAGTTTTATTAAACTATTTAACCATCACAAGTTTGAGGCATTCTGTAACAAAGCCGGATCAGTGGCGCACTGTATTTTACTAGCCTTGTAAAGTTAAATGAAGGCTTCTGATTTCAGCAATGTGGGAAACTATTTCAGCCCGAGCAAAGCAACCTTGAGATGATGCCGCCAAACATGCGAACATATGCTCGCATGCACAGATATTTTTAAGATATTAGATATATGTGTATATATATATAAGCATAAAGCCTAAGGAAGGGTCTGGATGTAGACAGAGGCTGCAGCTCGGCAGCTCGCTGGTCAAAGTTGCAATGCCACTTCCACGCCGGTGACATTTTACATTTCATATTTACCCACATTATTTTACCATGTTAACAATCCATTTCCCCATCGCAGCTGGTTAATTTTTTATCACACCCTCCCCACCAGTCATGCTACCCAAATCCATCCTTTTTCTTTACAAAAACGCGTGTATGCCTGCATTTACGTTTAGATGCCCGTAACGCCCGCACATATATGTGTGTATATGAAATGACGGCGCGGGGGGGTGGGTTTGTACTTATTCTCTGGGTTTTTGCTATGGTACTCTGGAGCCCGAGTGGCAAAGAATAGCTTTTATCTCTATTCCCCCCTGATGGTTATTAAAGGCAAAGCGAGCACATCAGCATCTTTCTTTAAAAATGTATAATATTAATAACAGAAAGAAATCCACCCCCTTCCCTCCTTTAGAGTCCCCCAATGTTTCAGGAGCAAATCTGGGAAGGGATTTAGCCCCAGCTTTGCCCGTTTGGTGGCTTTTTAGAAACTCCTGACGTTTTGCAACATTGCATAAACATAAAACAATCCATCCTTGATATGGAATGCAAGGGCGGATGACAGCGCAGCGCAGCCCCCTCGGCTGCGATTGATTTACGCCGAGACTGACGCTTTATCAGGCACACGAAAAAAGTTTGACCAATCATTTTGCTGGGAGCTCACAACACAGCAGCCCAACTGTACTTTGTTGGCTGGGAAGTTGGAGAAGGGGGTAGAGTACAAATCTAGATCTGTCCTATATATTTTTTTCCCTTCATTGAACCGTGCTTTGTATGATGTCTGAGAATGTCCATTTCTGGGACTCTTAGCAATTATTATGTCGACTCCATTATAAGTCATGAAAGTGAAGACTCGCCTTCAGCTAAATTTTCATCTGGGCAATATACGAGTTCCAGGCAAGCTGGGCACAATGAGCATCTAGAATTCCCCTCCTGTAGTTTTCAGCCAAAACCTCCAGTTTTCAGCGCCTCCTGGACTCCTTTGAATCCACATTCTTCTGGTACCCTTCCTGCCGTCTACCATCCATATATTCAACATCAAAGCGTCCCATCTGACGGCAGGTATCTACGGAGCTGGCTGGACCCCGTGCCCCGAGCAGAGAACCTCTCCGGGCAGGGAGCCGTTAAGGCAGAGCCGCTGCTGGGCCGTCCCGGGGATGTCCATAAACAGGGGACACAGGAGTACAATTTAGAAACTTCTGCTGCAAGGGAAGGGATCGTTTCCAATCAAAGGCCCAGCTTCGAGGACAATAAAGTTTGTGAAGGAAGCGAAGACAAAGACAGGACAGATCAAAGTAAGTTATAAAAGTGAGGAAGTAAACAGTATAAAAGCTGGAGGAGGTGCAATAAAAGGGGACAATGCTGCGTAAAGTTTAAAATCAGGGCTTAAAGAAAAGTCTCAGCTTGCTGATGCCAACCTAAGGGGAGAGGTGGGGAGGGGAGAGGGGTGGCATTGTCTCTGCCGGTTAATAAAAATAAAACCAAAAATGAACGTCGTCTCTGAGCTTAAACAGAGTCCAGAGCGGACAAAAGCTGGAGCGAGTCATCCTTTCTCCTCCAGAGCGCTGGCTCCAGCAGCAGAGACCACTTTAGTAAGCGGGAGCAAACCTGCGCGGGTGCGGGCAGAGGGGAAGGGAAGGGACGGGGGGAGCCGGGAAATGCCGGGGAGGAAGGTCGGGAACGGGAGCGGAAGGCGGCTGTCGGGGGAGACGAAGAAGAAGGTGGGGGTAAGACCCGAAATTACAGAGAAGTTCGGAGGGGGGGAGGAGGGAGAGAGGGAGGGAGCGGAGAGCTGCGGGGGCTGCTCCGCTCCCGCGGCCGGTGCAGCGCGGTAGTCGCGGGGCCGGCTCGCTGCCTCCTCCGGCCTCTGCTCGCCGAGGTGTTGGGGGAGCTCTTTTCTCGGGCTGTCAGGGTTATTTGGGGGGTTTAGTTGTTTGTTTATTAAATGCAACGGTTGAAGGTATGACTATTTCAAAGCCACGCTTCTTTATTAGTTAAAAAAAAAAGGAGGGGGGGAATGATGCCTCCAGCTTAATTAGCTTTTATTTGTAATGTAGCCAGATTGGGGAAACAGTTCAACTTCAGCATGTGCTTTTTCTGCGACCTGCCTTGTCTTTCCCCTCCCTGAAATATAGAAACCCCCCAACCATTCGCCTTTAAAACTTTTAATAATACCACCAATAACGCTGTTAATAATCCTATTATTAATAATAACTCTAATAATGGATTTAATAGTGATAATAATAACAATGCAAGGGCTTTTGTGCACGTCATGGGGGTCCGGCTGTGCCCGGGCTCATTTCGGGGGGTAACTGGAGCCGCAGCCCGAGCGGGAGCTCGAGGGAAAGTTGGCTTGGCCCCCGCCGTAAATATTTTACAGTGAAAGCCCAAGTTTTCCAAGCTGGCAGAGAAGCAGCCCCCGCCGAGGGTCCAGCTCCTCGCAGCCTGTGCAGGATGAACTGACACAGTCATTCTTTTTCCCCTTGAGTTAACTTCAATCCCCTCCTTCCCTCAAAGTGAAAGAACAGCAGAGATTGCCACTGCAACCCTATGTTTAAAAATACAGAATATTCTCTCCCCTCTTGATTTCCTCCCCTCCTTGTGCAGGATGTTATGGTGACTTTTTTCCCCCGCTCTCCTATCATTTAACTTGCACACAGACACACACATTCACACACACATACACAAAAAGAAAGTCCTATTCTATTGTACTGGGCAGAGATCCAGAACAAACTGCAACCGTGAGGTGAATGATTTGAGAGAATTAAATATCCAGGTCCTGTGCTCAATGTCCCTGAAATTGAATATATAAAAATCTTGTCCAAGAAAATGTTATTAAGCTATAAGTAAGTGCAGGGACTCGCGCTAAGAGGATGCTGTGTGGTTTCTCTGGCATGTGGTTACGACGCATATTTTGTTTTAAATAATAGTTTAATTTGGGCTGATGTTGAGAGCCTGCCAGGGCTGGAAGACGGAGCTGTTTTGCAGAAAGGGCTCCCACCAATTTCCCTGACTCCTTACATTTTTGAAAGTATTTCTTCATAATGAATCCCTGCCCCGTGGATGGCGCAGGGATCTGTTAAGTGATTTGCTGGATTTTAAAGAAAAGATGTGCCAGAACCTTCCTCCATTCACTTCCCTGTTCAGGGATTTGTGTAGAGTGAATAAATAAAGCAAAACCGGCGTTTAAAATAGCTTCTATTTTAACGATCCAAAATATGACCAAAAAATAACCCCAAACCGACTTAAACTCTGTTAGGAAGCAGAGCCCTCCATTGCCATTAAAGGGTGGGTAGCAGGATTAACAGTATCAATTATTAACAGCTTTCTTCCTCTTTAATATTTAATTCTGCATATTAGATCAAGTCAATTACATTAAGGAAATAGCCGTGCAAATTTGTAAGAGGCAGTACTTACAGGGGAAGATTAACCGGATTATTTTTTACCAAAATATTCAATATATTTCATTTTGCGTAGAGGAAACGTTCTGATGGGGCGCGCGTGTGTGTATGTATATATTTATAATGGTCCGTTTAATTGGTGTAAAGGTTTATGGCTTCAGTCATAATTTCAGAGGAGGCAAAAGGAAATAAAATAGAAATACGTGGTCTGTCCAGAACCCTTCATTTTCCTCCTTCCCGCCTCTCCGTTACCCAACGGGCAGTTACTATTTGCATGTGATTAGCAGATGCTGTATTATTTACCCTAAATCCACTTCACCTTTGGGCGCGATCTTCACCACCGTAGTGGCCAGGGGGGTGGTTTCAGCTCCTAAAATGTTGTTTTCTCCCCCCTTCCATAGGCTAATTCCCATCATGTTCTTTCTGCAAAAGATTCCCACGTAGCTTCTTCCACATGCAAGGGTGACGGGCAGTCTGTTATTTATTCTTGGCTGTATTTGCAGCCCTGCAAATGTCCATGTCTCCGGGTAACATTGTCCAGACCTCTGGCAGTAGAGTCCACCCAGCCCTCGGAGGATGTTTATTGTATCGAGACCGTTTCTTGCCACATAGAGCACAAAAAGAAATAGGCAGGATTCATGCAAGGTTTCTCCAGCCCTCCTCTCCGTGCTCTGTTCCTGCACCATGTGTCTGTAAGAGTAAATGTGTAGACACGTGGGAAAGCAGGACTATAAAGAATTATGTATATATATATGTAATTTTGGCGTTGGTTTCTTTGTATACAGGGTGCGTAGCTTGAAGAAGGGCATTATGCAAATCTCTAAGTGCATGTGGATGTTTACCTGGTATAAATGGGCCCGGAGCAAAGGGGGGGGTGGGGGTCTGCCAGAAACACGTGTGCGCCAAAACACGCGTGTGCACACGCATGTCACCCCGCACAGGCAGGGGTGTGCAAGACAGCATGGATGTGCCCAGGCAGGGTTGTGCATGGCCAACATGCATGTGCAGGACAACATGTGTGTGCGCAGGAAGGGGTGTGTGGAACAACACGCATGTGCAAGGCCAGGGTTGTGCACGGCCACAGGTCTGTGAGTACCGACCACACAGTCCAGAGTGTTCCAGCCCCCAGCTTGGGGGGGTGGTGGCTTTTGGGGGGGACTCGGGCTCCCCACCATCTGCTCGCCCTGCCGATCCCGTGTGATTTCCCTACTGGCTCCACTGCTGGCTCCAAGGGCAGGCGGCATTTTCACCCGGACGTGCACATGCGTGTGTATAATCTTAATATTTGATGGCATGATTAAAACCTTCTGAGAAACACTCAGGCTGCATCGTATTGATCTCGCTGCTTTTCTTTCAGCCAACCCAGCTGCCAGCTGGCTGCACGCCCGCTCCTCCCGGAAAAAACGATGCCCTTACACCAAATACCAGACCCTGGAACTAGAGAAGGAGTTTTTATTCAATATGTACCTGACGAGGGACCGTAGACACGAAGTGGCCAGACTCCTCAACCTGAGTGAGAGACAAGTCAAAATCTGGTTTCAGAACCGAAGGATGAAAATGAAGAAAATGAACAAGGAGCAGGGCAAAGAATGAAACCCCAGAAAAGCAGCATCCCCCTTTCCCTCCCTTTACCCCACAGCACCCAGCCTCCCCTGTAGTGCTACCAAACCCCCCAAACGCTGGGGGGAAACCCTCCCCTTTCCCCATCTCCACCTTTGCATGCGAGATGTTGCTTATTCTTCTGTTTTATCTTAGTATTGCCACATCGGAGGCAACTTAGCCAAAACTGCAGCTCCTTTTGGGGGACACATGCTGGGTTTTGTTCGGGTCTCTTGTTTTCTTTCTCTATTTTATTTTTTGTTGCCTTTTTCTTTTCTTCTCCCTACAGTGTAACATAGACACAGGCTCCTGTCCGAGCAGCAGCTTTCCCTGCTTGCTTTTTCTTCATGGAAAACAAGGCTGCAAACACAACTGGCCCCAAAGAGCCCCCACCAAACCTCGCTGTTTGTCTTTATCCACGTAAGGACAATGATTCTCTATAACGTTCACAACACCCCGGCGCACTCGCACACACTCTCACACCCCCTCACACACTCACACGTTGAGGTGGCCAAGGAACCAGACGATTTAATTAAACTCCTGCAAGACAGACACATTCGTAAGACTTGCGTTTAATTGCACCCAACAAATCATTTTCAATTCGCCAACTTTATACCAGGCAGTCGGTTAATGACAGCCCAACTCCCAACTGCTCTGGGCTCTTTCTAGTCCTCCTCCCCCCTTTTTTTCCCCTTCCTTTTTGTTTTTAAAGCTTCTTTTCTTGTGCGGGATTTTTGTTAGAATCGTGCCATGGCAGATATGCGACTTTGACCTGAAAATTTCGTAGGATCTTTACAGGCAAACCTCCTCATCTGGTAGTTTTATACTGGGTCACTTGGAAGAGGAGAAAAGACAGGGAGGGAGGCAAGAGAGTGTGTGTGGGGCACTCTCAGAGCCGCGTTGTAAATTATTTAGGAGAAAAAGGGACGGAAGAACCCCTGCCAACTTATTCCTAACTTTTAGAGGAGGGGAAGAATGGGATTTTCTAGTTAAAATACTACCTTAGTAGAGCTGTAAGGGAGGGGAAGGTTGTGTTCTTAGTGCTAGCATATTTATAATTTATTGTGAATTGACTTTTCCTAAAGCAGTAGCTGCTGCAGAGATGAAGTGCCAGCCCTGGCCTGTGTGTCTTTCTTCCCGCTCCTGTTTGCTGAGATGCTTTTAATACTTGAATGTCGAGGGAGGGAGTTGTTGGGTGGGGTTGGTTTTTATGGTGGTTTTTATGCCTGAAGCCAGCTCCCGGCACGTTTTCCCATTGCCACCCGCCTCCCCCGGGGCCCGGTGCCACGCCGGAGCCGCGGCCCCCAGCCTCCTGGGGAAGGAGCCTCGTCCCGCTGGTGGCACTGGGGGATGCGGTTTGTCCGCTCTGTTCCCCCCCACCCTCCCTTCCTTTTCCTCACCCCGAAGAAGCGTTTT
>WYDI02030807.1:0-12847 GCA_009867235.2 Psittacus erithacus
GAGCAGCTTGCTCCAAGCCCCTGTGTCCAACCTGGCCTTGAACACTGCCAGGGATGGCGCAGCCACAGCTTCTCTGGACACTACAAAAGCATTTGTGATGTAGTCAAAGAATGAGAGCAAAACTGGGTTAATTCCAGGGATAAATTAGCACAAGAGATGGGGGAATTGGTGCCAGAGGAGGGATTGCAGCAAAGTTAATTTTGTCATCTTGAATATTACTCTGGCACATGACAGGTCTTGCACTGCCCCAGTGAAGACAACAGCAAACGGCAAACCATACCAGAGGTACCCACATTATTTTGCATTATACTCATCCTCCTGAGGCTGCCCTGGGTGTGCTGCAGAAACCATGCCACAGAAACAAGTATCTGAAGGCCCATTAAAGTCTTAGATGTCTTTTCTGATGCAGTAACAATATACTATTTGCCATATCTGCTATTAAATTATATGCAGGCAATGGGTTTATTTGTTACAAGCACTTTGTGCTGACTCGGCAGTCCTGTTATCTTTTAGGCATTAAATTTCAAATCAGTGCAGAGCCTTTTTTTGTTTCCCCTGGTGACTAAATAGCAAATGCTAATTCCTGTGCAGGAGAATGGGAGATGGCGGCAGCACAACAGACTGGCATGCCAAAATATTTATTAAGTTGCAAAAGTGAAACAAAAAGCCTGTGTTTCCAACTGAACACAGAGCAGGGCAACAGCGCTGAATTCAACATTAACTCCTTTATTCACCCACAATCCAATTTAGCGCAAGCGTATTATAGGTAACTGCTGAATAAGTTCTGGAAATTACATTTTCTGTAGTTTCTGTGTACACTTGCGCATATAGAATCATAGAATGGTTTGGGTCGGAAAGGACCTTAAGGTCATCTAGTTCCAGCCCTCTGCCATAGGCAGGGACTCCTCACACTCTACCACATAAGAAACCATATGTTTCTTGCTAAATCACAGTAATGACCCTAATTGCACATGAAAGACCTAAACCAAATTGCATCCCTGAACTGATAGCCCATCTACTCCACTGCTGCTCTACAAGATTATCATTCATTTCCTTCCCTATTTTCATCCAGGCTCTTGTAAAATGAGCAGGGAAAACAACCAACTTGAAGCCATTATAACAATATTTTGGCTAGAACACCTGCATTAATATCTGTTTCAGTGCTGAAGTCAGAGAAATGTGGATTTTCATTTCGACACCCAGAGATGCTGTGAGATTTCCTGTTTTTTTTAACTAGTGAATGCAAGTACCCAGTTGAGGTACATGGATACAACTGGAGCAGGTTAAGGATATCCCATCAGTTTGTTGGAGTTTTGATGTAAGCTGTCATGGAGGCAGAGACAGTAATTTCAGACAAGGGTTTAATAAACCAGTGTTATTAAGAAAGCAGCAAGCTTCTAAGTGACTTAAATGTACACGTGTAAATAGATGTTTTTAATGTGTCTGCAGAGAATGAAAATTGCAATTAAAGAGGTATTAAAGGGGTATTTTGAAGATGAACTCTCAGTGCTGGATGTCAATGGACCACCATGGCATGGGGAGCTGCTTCCCACCATCCGCTTATAAAAATGGTAAACCTCTTTCTGCTTCTCCAAAGTAACTTCTATAAAACCAGATTCATTTCTGCAGGCATTGAAGACTTCATTTCACTGCTTAAAACAAAGTTATGCTGTATATGTATTAAATAACAAATATATACGTTAGCATTTCCATGTCATCCTTGTCTCATAGCAAATAAAGAACCTCAGGAGGGACTTTCTTCAATGAGAGTGCCACATAAAGGCTTGATAGGTAGCATCCAGCAGGTTAATATACACCAATATGTTGGCCTTCATATGCTTGCATAAGTGTTAGGGGTCTAGATATTTGTTTGTAATGTTAGGGCTTTAGATGATATTCCAGCAATTCAAGCTACTGGCAAGGCAATTTGATGAAAACTGAAATAATATGAAATACTATTTGCTAGAATGAAATGTTTAACTTGATCATTGCAGCAGATATTGAATCTGGGGGCAGCAAGTATTGCAAACCCCCTTATTTACCCCTTGATATCAAGTAACAGAGCAGTTCTCACTTTTACAGTGAACTATGAAGCTAGGTTAAATTGGATAATAAATAAATTTTAGCAAATAATGATCTGTTTGCAGACAGCTCACAAAATTATGTGAATAAATCACTGAGGGTGATTTCAACCTTATAATTGATACGATGCAGGTTATAACATCAAAGTTGTAAACGAAGCTTTAGTATGCATTGACATCCTGTAGTCAGCAGTCAACAAGTTAACGATGCACCAATGGCTCCTTTCAGCCTTTGGCTGGATGCTGTCCCTACCCCTTGTGCTCATGAAGCTGGGAGTACCTCTGCTCTCTGTGGTTGAGGGTCAACTTTATTCCTAATGAAGAAGCCCATTCCTAATGAAGCATATCCTATTCTGACACTTTGCCCCCTACACCCTTCTATTAACTCTTCTTGCTGTTAAAAATTAACTTAATTAAAACAAGAGTTACTTTGGGATTAGGAGTCTGAAATAGCGACATTAAATACATTTATTTCACTGTACAATTTAGACATTCCCTTTCAAAACTGATTTTGATGACCTTACAGGGTCTTTCCTTGGCATTGCTGGTGTCAAAATCACAGGAAACCCTTTTTTTTGCTTATGAGCAGACAGCAATGACTGAAATGCTCACATCCTTTTTCCTAAAGGTCTCTATTCCAAGAGATACTGGGAACCTGCTTCACTTACTTATGGTCCTCTACTTTGGGCTGAAGGTCTCCCGGCCTTCTGCATCCCATCCATCACCCAAGCCCCTGCTGCTTTGAGCAGCAAACTGTGGATCCTGAAGTTACAGCTGCGCAGACTCATAAAACCAAAGCAAAACTGAGATAGAAAGAGGGAAAAAGTCTTTCAGATGCTGCTTAGATTCAATGGGCGTCCACAAGAGCTCAGCAGAGCGGATGTGTGCCTGTGCTCATCCCACATATGTATATGCAACTCGTGTTTAGACAGGTACATAGTCTTCCACGTACCTACACACAGAAATCAGAGTTCAGGTCAAGTGTGATAATTTTTACTATTTCCACCAGTTTTCTATTTTGGTTCTCAGGTGGAAAAATTCCTTCTATGTCCAACCTTAAAAGTACACGTTTCCCATTTCATTTTTCCCAGTGCCGAAGAGGGTGGTGCTTGATAGCCACAGTGACAGAGTGCTCAACTCACCAACCATAGACCACTTTTTCCCATGAAAAGCAAAGTTGTCATGGTAACAGAGCAGCCTGATATTTAATTTCACTTAAGTGCTTGCAGAAGATAAGAGTGGAGGGGCTCTGTGAGGTCAATGAACCTTGTCCCTGTTGCCTTCACTCCCTTTCGTAACTAACACAACATCTGCCAGGTAAACTGAGGAAATTCAATGTAAGTAATAGAAACCAGGAATTTCCTTCATTACCTGCCCAAGCTCACTCCTGATGAGAGGAAAGTCATCATTTGTGGAGTCGTTCAGCTCCAGGTATGTGATTGGCGTTAAGAAGAGAAGCATGACATTCTCCTGACGAGAGCTATCAACATTAATTGGCTTCATTTCTCTTCCAGTGTCTGTAGCGTTAATGAGATTTGTGATCTAATTTTTCATATCTTTGTCATATCAGTTGGGAATAATTCCTCTAACAAACATTTATGGACATAATATGCGCACGTTCATCGAACGTATCCTCTGCAATCCACTGTTCTCCAGGAAGTATTTCTACTCTGACAGATGAGTTTAATAAAAACCCCTTGGAGCTGAGCATTCTGAAACAGAGGAATTCGATAAGAATAAAAACCTACCCCAAATCAAAGTATTCTTTCTAAAGAGAGAGTAACCATCTTCACATTTGGCTCTTACAAACCAATTTCAATGCATTGATGTGAAATGATAACACACACATTATTCCCATTTTACAGATGAGGCTACTAAAACACACAGGAACAAAGTGAATTGGCAAATTTAGCTGTCAGTTACCTTTTTAAATTCATTTACAGTTCCCTACAGAGTGTGCAGGAGGACCTCTTCTGAGCCTGATGGTCAGGCAACATCATCATGTCTGCATGAGAAGTCAGGAGTGAGGGGCAAAGCCTGAGTTCAAGCCTTTTCTGAGCAAGACTGAACCCGTCAGCCTTGGCTAAAACTAGCTGCTGGTCCCTGCTGTTTTGAATCAAAGTTTGAATATATATTTAAACTCATTCTGGAAGGAAAGGAAGCATGCATTTGCTGATTCAGAGGCAAAACTGTGTTCATGAAGCAACACAATCCGCACAGACAGACCGTGTAAGGAATACATCACAACTTTGAGAAATACTATCGAGACAGAGAAGCAGAAAAATAAACTTACACAGGAAAACTCATGGAGACCTTAATGCTGGCACTGAGAGATTGAAGTTTTTAAGCTAGAATATAAATAACAGTTTGTGTAACTCTGAAGAAGCAGAGAAATCTATTCAGCATATCAGAAGTATTTTTATTCCATCAAAATTCATCAACAACTTAGGTCTTAAATGGAGATCAAAATAGTCTCGTTAAAATAATATGAAGAAAATAAGGAGACTGATGACCCATTTCTGTTCCTGTGTCACAACAGTGGGAACAGAGATGCTACTCAAGGTCTCATACTGACGTTCGATGCCATGGCAGACACCCAACTGACATCAGAGATGTACACACATCAGCCATGGGTTTCTGTGTCTCTGCAGTTAGTTAAGAAGAAAACAGAAGCTGAAAAAGAAGAAGAAAACCAATTAGAGATCAGATGTCATATAACAGCACATGCAGCTTGAAATAAATACATAGAAGGATTAATATTTGGTTGTTCCAAAAATGATAGCACAAGTTGTGATGGCCACCTTCTAGCTGAAAAGCTGTCTGAATTTTAAATCTCATTATGTGTCCCTTTTAATCTATTTCAAGCTGACACTGGTTCTTATTGACAGAAAATTATTTGTAATTAGCCTTAGTATTTTGTATACTAGTCTGACAGCTCTCTTGTTGTCCTCTATATGCATATATACATATATGCATACATGCGTACAGACATATAGACATAAAGACATGTATAAAAGGCAAATATTTTGTCAAACTTTTTAATATACCTGCTCACATGTACTACTCACGATCTCCTGGTTGCACAAAGACCACTTCTTGAAGGTAGAGATGCTGGGAGACCGCTGATGCAGCTTCGCTCACATAAAACCCAGGAATGACTTGTGTCGTGCATTGATCAATGCAAATCTATGTGAAATAGAAACTGGATTTAAAACACAAGATCAGTCAGAGCCTATTGCACAGGATGCGATGCTCTTCAGCTGTAAAAAGTAATAGAAATCTGACCAGCCCATAATAACATGCTAAAAAAACCCAATAGAATGTCTGCATTTCTTGCATCACTGCTGCCCAGGGACTGTTGATATCAGTTCTGATTAGCAGAAATGACTGGGGCTGGTTTGGTGTGTGAGATATGAGCCTAACATACACCAGTGTGTCCTCTCCTCCTGGCACTCTCACCCCCTCCTCAGATCCACACCTCGTTAGGGTCATTAGATCAGGGAAGGGCCATGGGCCCCAAGATGGGGCTGGCAGAGAAAAGCCTCATGGTCGGGAGAGCACAGGTTATATCTGATCTAATATTGACAGCGAACGTCAGAGCCTTCCCTCAACACACCGAAGGTCTGGAATTTGTTTGTACAAGCCTGGCAGTTTCTTTATTCATTACTACAGTGGCTGCAGCTCACGACTATCAGACAGAGATTTCTACGAGAGCTGTTTCTTCTCCCTTTCCAGCCAGAGCTTTGCAGACCTGTGTCCTGTGACATAAGAGCACAGCAGCCTCCTTCTTCATAGTCACTTTGCTTGTCTTTCCTCTGATAACCTTACGTTATCACCAACACCCCTTAAGCAATGATCTCCCTATAGCCAGTGGAATCCCCTACAGTGGGGATGATGAAGCACCTTGGCACAGACTTAACAAAGCACTGAGGAATTTCTTGCAGACGCACTGGGAACTTGAGAGGAGCTTTTGTGCTCCTCACTTCTCTGGCTCATGGCAAATCTCAGCATCGAATTGCACACATTGCTCGAAGGGTAGTGTGGTTTGATACAAGAGAGTTACCTACATAAACATGCTCCTGGGAGCAAAGGAATATAGTTTGAGGGCTTGTTCTTGTTCATCCTTCTTTCAGGGAAAACAAACCTCACAATTCATGGTCAACATCTTTTCATTCTCTACCCCTCCCCGTTTCCAGACTTACATGCAGCATTTCAGTAACATCCCTCGATCCCGCCGGCTCTAGAGGAATTAAAAGCTTCTGTAAATCTTCTGGAACTTTCTCAGGTTTTACCTATAGCTATACCAGTGGAGAGCTCACATAGGATAGCACACACAGTCTGCTTGTAGGTGGACTGTCTACCCTGCCCATCCACCAGGCCAGCGCACACACAGGGCCACGTGTCTTTGTCCAGCTTTGCCCAGGGTTCTTACTTGCCCAAATCATAGAATCAGCCAGGTTGGAAAAGACCTTGAAGCTCATCAAGTCCAATCATTGCCCAGCACTGCCAAGGCCACCACTAACCCATGGCACTGAGGATTTGTGAACTCTTCCAGGAATGGTGATTCCATCTCTTCCCTAGGAAGCCTTTTCCAATGCCTGACTACACTTCTGGAGAAGAATGATGGGGTTGTGAGCCTGGTTCTGCAAAGCAACGAGTCGAGGGGCAGCCAGTGGGAGCCCAACTGTCCCATGGGGAGGATTGGGGCAGAAGATGGCTCAAACCCCCTGTAGATGCTTCCTTTTCATCTCACACCTAGCAGCAGTTACCAGGTGCTCATTTCCTGCATAATCTTGAGTGGTTCTGGCAAAGGGTTTCTTTCACCCAGTGCTGTGCAAGGAGAATGCCAATGAGCAGGGGAGTTGTGATGGCTTATGAGCAAAAAGTTCTCATTTAACATGCAGCAGGGATTTCACTTTGCAAAGGGGACTTCAGTGCTGAGATGGTGAAGTGTGAGTGTACGGCCTTAAGGTCCCCTGACTCTGGCTCCTTAAACATGATTTAATTCGGGAGCGGTGCCTGGAGAGCAGCGGGCAGTGCTGGCTCTGCCTTGCTGCTCTGCCAACCTGAGCTGCATGTTAAGCCCTGTCATGGACATCAGCTATAAGACGTTTTTCTTTTAGAGCCATTCACAGTAATCAAAAAGTCTTTCTGGTTCTTAAATTGCTTCTAACAAGATGATGTATTTTCCTATGTGATAGATTATCCCCAAAAAAACATTGAATTTAAAATAATCTCTAATTTTAGGATGCTAAACTACTGTTAACCTTATAATCATTTTCTCTAGGAAATTACTTCCAGAATTTACATACACTTCTGTCTCTGTACTGTTATACCCTCCATCTGAATCATGCATAATTACTTGAAAGAGGAGATTTGACCTATCTGCTTAGTCTTTATTCTCAATTACCCCTGCAATTACGGCAAATGGAGCCTAACACAACTTCTCTAACTCACACTTTGCTAAGAAGTTGGCAGTTTTCCTGCCTGCCATAGAAAGCTTCATGGGAACACGGCACTGAGAGGCTTCAGAGAGCTAAAATACCACTTGTGGATAATACAGCACTGCCACTTTCGAGTTTGTTAGGAAGTGCTTTAAAGTGTTATTGCCAAAATAATGAAGAAAGTACATTTCTGAAGTTTCATGTTGGCTCTTAATAACCCAGGTTCTCTGCTGTACATGAACATCCCAGCACCTCTTGCTAGCAGTGACAAAGTAGAACTGTGTTTGCAATGACAAACTGTGGTGGCGTGCTGTGTCAGACCTGCAGAATCCCTGCATGATCTCCTGTGTTTAACCTTCCAGTTACACAGCAATGGGCTTTCCAATGGCAAATGTGTCCCTCCTGAGCTTTACAAAACCATGGATGTTTTGTAGCTTCTGTGTGTCATCTGCATGCTCTGAAATCCCTTATTCAGTGTCTCATAGCTCGTTATTTGAGGCAGCTGACTAATTGCTAAGAAAATGATGACTCTGTGTCTATTATCAAGACAATGATGGGCATAGTTCTAAAGCTGTGGTCATATATATTCAGAACGTACTTCAAGTACATATTTCAAAGAGCTACAGAATGTATCATCTGTGAATTGCCCCTGCTTTACATTGCTTCAATCCCATCTTCTAATATTAGTAAAACTGTCAAGTCTTATTAGCTGCATACTAATTGAAGCTTTCAGAGGTGATTAAAATATAAAAAGTGTATAGCAGATGTCTCTTTTTATTTGGGGTGTAATAAAAGGAGAGAAAAGGCAAAATTAATAACATGCATATTTTAGAGATATTTAAATAGAGAGCAAATTGACATTCTCCCTTCTAGACATCTCACCAGTGTGAAAGTATTTGGTACAGTGAGCAAGAAAGGCATATTTCAGTTTAAATGTGATATTTAGAAGACAGTTATACTGGTAGGGCAGGACAAGGCTGTCCCATCCTCACATGCGTTATAAAACACAACTGCAACTGTGATATTCCTCATCCTGGACACTTTTATTCTAGATCTGAATATGGCCCATTGATTTCAAAGGGGCAGAAGCAAGTGCTGCCCCAAGAAACCACTTCTCTGACTATTACAGTGTCACTTAAATGAACTAACAACCTCTTTTCTTAGAAACAAAGATACTGAGGTTATTCAGTGACATCAGACCATCGAGAGCTTCATTGTGCCTTACCACTTCTCGCAGAGGCAGAAGGAGGAAATCCATCGAATTAATAGGCAGCTTTTCAGAGGCTCGACTGCTTCTCTATAGGAATTTCCTGTAAAAATAGTCACTAACGTCTAAAGAAACTGAGATAAATCCCAGTGTAAGACTGTACAACTAACATATTTTGTCACAATTATTACCAGACTTAAGCATTATTTTCCTCTGGTTGCATGCCAGGCCTGATTACTGAACAGCAAAGAAATAGCATATTTATGTCTCTTTAGTTATTTTTCTAGTGTTTCGCAAGTGTTTTGTAATGGGAGATGCAAAGTTGCAAATAGTATGAAGCAGGACCATAACTCTCAGAATCCCAGCCTGGTTTGGGTTGGAAGGGACCTCAAAGCTCCTCCAGCTCCAGCCCCTGCCACGGGCAGGGACACCTTCCACTAGAGCAGCTTGCTCCAAGCCCCTGTGTCCAACCTGGCCTTGAGCACTGCCAGGGAAGGGGCAGCCACAGCTTCTCTGGGCACCCTGTGCCAGAGCCTCAGCACCCTCACAGTGATGCTCATAATGAATCATAGAAGATTCTGGATCTTTTTCTCTGGAACAGAGAAAGACCTGTAAGGACATTTCTTCTTTGTAACTTCGCCACAGCTCAACTTGTTGCAGATATTACCTGTCAGTACCCTGAAAGAGACTTTTTCATCTCCACTGCCTTGAGCTGACTGCAAACATTCTGTTGGTGGGTGACCTGGATGGCATCATCCTAAGGACCTTCTTCCACATGGTCTTTATGGCGTCTCTCTAGTTAACATTCATTTTATGTGCAACTCCATTGCAAGGTGTGCCATGGTTGTCTTTCTTCCTCATGGATCTCAGAAGGGTTGTGGGTAGAAGCCTAAGCGACTGGCAGGGAAAGCAGTGCTGTCAGATATGCCAGGACATGGAACAATGCCCCACCATGAGCCAAAGCACTTCTCATCCCATCCTTGGCACAGTTGGTGTTGCTTCATAAATCATGAAACAACGTGATAAAAGAATTGTGTCCTCTCCTCCCACAGAGGCACAATGGCCTTAAACACATCCATTAATCTGAGGAGATAACCATTAAGTCCTTGAGATTTCTGTCTTCTCCTTTCCATACAACATAAACTCAGAATCGAGGTGGGAGCTGGCTCCAGTACCAGGACCATGCTCTGCTGCCTGAGCCTTTACAACCAGCACCTACAAAACAACCTGGCAGTAGTTCAGGCTCTTAGAGTGAAACGTGTTGAAAGATCAGTGTAAAACACTTGAATGCTACAAAGGGTTCCCCACACTGCAGTAAAATATACAGCCAAAGGCAGGAAAATGTAGCTCTGCCTTGAATAAGAAAGACTCCCCTGGAAAGAGCCTGAACTTTATGTGAGAACTTCTGAAGCTTTTCACAGACTCCTGAATTATGTTTGATAATAATAAATAAGAGCAGGCTTAAGTCCTTAAGGAATTTAGGCTCCTGACTCCAACTGAAACAAACAAGAACCAACTGCTGAAGTAGCTTTAAAACCCCCATATTTGTTCCCTAAGATAGGCTGTGACATAAAGAATACTTGTGTGCCTGGCAGCATTAACTATGGATTGCAAGTAATTGCATTCCTTTATTTTTTCAGCCTCTATGCTATAAAGCTGTTATTGATGATTGGCAATGTTAGTAACAGGCTTCAATGTGTACATTTCTGATAAGAGTGCTGATGTTTTTGTTGCACTGACTCCAAAAAAGCCTTATTTATAAGTCCCAAAAAATACATTTCTCTTATTGCCTCTGCTATGCTTTGCTAGAAGTCTAAATATTAGCCTTGCTCTGCTGATGGTAATAAAGACAAATTAGGTACGTGCAATGAGCAACTACAGAAATGATGGAATACTGCAGATAGAAAACGATAGTCTGAGGCACAACTGTTTCTTCCGGGTTTTATCCACTTTTACAGCAATGGTGACAAGAAAATTATCTGCAGCTGGCACAGAGCCTTGCTTTGCTCAGATCAAAGTGAAGGAGAGGTCCTTCACCTCTCTATTGAGATTTCTTACAGGAGGTTTTGGCATAAGTGACAATAATCCCTTTGCATTGTGGTGTTATTCACACGTATTGATTAACTGAACTTTGCTGACAGATTAAGACTTTAAATGAGTCTACAGAATTTCAGCCCATGGACCAGAAACCAGAGGCCGTGGTCAGGATGCCACAGCAGACCCCTGACTGACTCAGTCCCCATTGAAATCCTCAAGCTGCACCCATAAGATTTCTCAGCTCCCTGTGAAGCTCCCGAAGCTCTACGTCATCTTCCTTCAATAAATGGAATCCCAAAGCCTGTTTTGTCCTGTTTTCCTTGCTTCATATTTGCAGTGCAGTGATGGAAATGAAGCAAAGATATGCAGAAGAGGACTTCAGGTGTGTTGGGAGGTGCTGCAGACTGCACAGGCCTCTGAGCAGGTCATCAGCATTACCATTCAGTGCTCAAAGGTGATGACCCTGCCTGAGCTTCCTTAAAACTTGTGCACAGAGAGACAGGAAAGGACCAAAATAGCAGAAACAGAATAAAATCTTAATGACCTGAGGGAAAAGCCCTGGGATGGATGGGGTAAAATTAGGCTGAATGCTGGGCACGGGCTGTTTGAGGATGAAAAGAGACCAGGCTGGCTGGCAGGGTTGAAAAGCACCAAGAGAATAACCAAAGGATGGAGATCCTGATGATGCAAAGACAGCAGCATGGATGTGGTCTGGAGGTGTGCAGGGCTCTGGGGACGATTTGAGGAACAAAAGAGGTTTCCTGCAGCTGGAAATCCCTAAAGGCTTTTAAAGAGAATGAACTGAGCGCAGCAGAGGCTGAGGACAGAGCAGTTTGGAGAAGGACTGGACCACACTGAAGGCAAATAGATAGTTCAGTGCCACAGCAGCCCAAGGCCTTGCAGAAGGTATAAACTGAGCATAAATCCTTCACTCATTGAGAGATGTTCAAAGGAAGCTGTAATTGGGAGCAGATGATTTCACAGCCAAACCCTTTCTTTCGCTTTTTGCTCCTCCTGAAGGAGCCAAGAACCATGCAGTGCTTGATCAGATGTTCAACAAGATGTTGAGCTGGTTGTGGCACAGCGTGAGACAGCCCAGCAGAGCCTGCATTGCTGAGATGTCAGAGTCCTAACAAGGCTGCTGTCATTAGGAGGGAAGCCAGAACTGCTACAGGGAGATCACCCAAACCCTGCCCCATTGAGCAGATGGCAGAAACTTCTTGATCTCATTATTTCCCCTAAGATCAGCAGCAGATTAAACACCTTGATGCTCCTCTAATCTCAGGGGGTGCAAAGGTGAGGGGTTGCTCTGCAAGACAGGCACAGCCCCATGCTATAGGTGTGATGAAAGGGTGTGCATTAGAAAGCCCCTTTGAACCACCCAGACCGACTTCTCCGCCTCCGAGCAGATCCTAAGTATGTGCACTGATAACAGAGGAGCCTTTTAAATACTTGTCGGTAATATTTTAATCCAATAAACATATCAGACATCCTCTTCTATTTTGGATGAAGCTTCATTCATCTGAAGCCCTATCACAGCTCATCTCCCTCCCAAAAAACCTCACAGAGGCTTTAGGAAAGCCAGAATTGAAGCTGACATATGTCAAATGGCTGTGGCAGCAGGATGAGCATTTCTCAGCTCATAAATTGGTTTATGACTTCTCATGTACCAGTTGGAATAAAATAAATTTATGGACTGAAGACCAGCGTTGTAATGGAGCAGTAACAGACTGAGCAGGAAATTCTTGGCACGCAAGGTTTGAGGATAATCAAAACTTGACTGAACAAGGTGCTGAGCAGCATGTCCTGACATTGGCCCAAGGCTTCGCACTAAATGTTCAGAGGTGAAATCCTGCCTGTGACTTTATGGCTCTTTTTCACTGATTTTGTAATGTTATTTGGTTAATTATCAAAACAAACTTGCATTTTAAAAATGCATAGAATCATGGAATCCCAGAGTGGTTTGGGTTGGAAGGGACTGTAAATCTCCTCCAGCTCCAGCCCCTGCCACGGACAGGGACACCTTCCACTAGAGCAGCTTGCTCCAAGCCCCTGTGTCCAACCTGGCCTTGAACACT
>WYDI02030808.1:0-30869 GCA_009867235.2 Psittacus erithacus
AGGGTGCCCAGAGAAGCTGTGGCTGCCCCATCCCTGGCAGTGTTGGAGGCCAGGCTGGACACAGGGGCTTGGAGCAACTGAGGGTGCGAGCAAGAGGCAGAAGCTTCTCCCCCAGACCCCTTCTCACTTACTTGATGAAGTAGAAGCCCCCGTGCACTGTGGTGTCCACCTCCCAGCCTCGGGGCAGCCCTGGAAGGACAAGGCAGAAGCAGGGTCACCCTCCATCACCCATGAAGTCATTGCCCTCCCCACTGTCACACCAAGGTCCTGCTTCAATGGCAGCAGCCGTAGGGAATGGCAGAGGAACACAGGCAGGGAACTCCAGGATGCTCCTGACCCTTTTGGGATGCTCCTGACCCTTTTGGGATGCTCCATCCTGCCGTGGTGGGTTCTTACATGCTCAAACTGCATTTTAAAGCAGTTTGGGTCCCCTCTCTATCAGTGGCAGGTCTAAGACCACAAAAGAGACTCTCTGCTGAAGGAGACTCTTAAAAGCCCCCCCAAAACCCCCACTCAAGCTGGACACCCCATGTCTGGGAGATGGGGCACCACCAAGCGCATCATTCAACCCCTCTCAACCCTTCCCACATTCAAAGCTCAGCTTTTTGGGGTCTCCATTGCATTGCTGAGGGGTTTCACTCCACATCTCCAGGTTCTGATTCCTGGGGAATACAAAGGACACCCACCAAGACCAAAGAGCCGTCCCTTACCAGCACAGGAGAAGTGCCCGCTCTGGATGGAGTAGCCTGTGCTGGGGTGCACCCAGCTCGTGGACTTGGTCTCATCGCTGCGGAAGACAAGGAACGGGGATGTCAGCACCCAGGGAGCCCATTCCCATCACCAGAGGTGACTTTTCCAGAGAAAGGAATGGAAGGATCAGGTTTTAGCATCCACCAGTCTGGGGCAGCAGCGACCCAAGAAGAGAGGGGAAAGAGAGATGAGTGTACGATAGGAAAGCAGCCAAGTGCAGAGGTTTGCAGCAAAGGGTACCCCTTATTTCCATCCCAGACTAAGCCCCCCTACCCCCTGCAGCCCCCCCCAGCATCGCCCTTACACCCCAGTTTAATCCCCATCCCACAACCGGGACTGTACTTGATGAAGAAGACGCGTCCATCCCCGCAGACGCCGTAGGTCCACCTGCCCGGCAGGTCCAGCCAGTCGATGTCATCCCCCATGGGGACAGCAATGGGGGGCTCAGGCACAGAGCAGCGACAGCACCCGGCTTGGGATGTGCCAAAGCACTCCTGGTCCCCCCAGGAGCAAAGCTCAGCTGGGAGCTTCCACCCGGCCTCTGTTTGCTGCGGATAACCAAGGAGGGAGGGAAAAGGAAAGAATTCCCAACCAAACCCATCAACTTAACCCCCTCGGAGCTGGGCTGACACCCTGCCTGCGAGCCGGGGTGCTGGGGCACAGCTCGCCCCATGACTCTGCAGGGCTCAGCCCGTCACAGCTTCCTCCCGCCGCTGCCTACTCGGTGTAATTACCGCCCATTAACTCGGGGTGAGTAATTATGGAGTTGTTACTTCCCTCTCCTGCTCCTTTCAAACAATGGCAGGTTCTGCTGCCCCGTCTGATGTCGCAGCCAAGCCCAGGCAGTATGTAGGGCACCCTGATGATTATCTGCAGCGCTTTCGGAGCTGCCCAGTGGGTATTTTCTCTCTGCTTGCTCTTAGCCCTCAATTAAACGGCTTTTAAGGGGAAAGGTGGGGTCTGGGTGGCTGCAAAGGAGGCAATTGCCCTCCTGCCTCAGCGGCGCCTTGGCAAAGCTTCTCATGACACAAGGAGGAAGATGCTGGGTCAGGCCGCAGAGGTGGAAGGGAAGGCGCTGGTGCTCACAGCAGGGAGGAAGGGGCTGGTTCAGCTCGGCTGGAGCTCGTTCCGCACATCACGGCAGCTCCCTGCCAGGATTTAGGGAAATCAGTTCACCTGAAGCCTCAGGAAAGCTCTTCCTGCAGCTCTTTGAACACTGGGTGAGAAAAACACGCCTGGTGAGTCCCAGCGAGCCCATCAGAGAGCATCGCATGGGACCCTGGTGTCGCAGGGAGCGATGCCACAGGCCTGGGCATCACTTCACCCAGGGAAGCTCCATTCTGCGTCCCACGTGTGCCATGGATATGACCTGAGGATGTCACAGGCTCCCATGGCTCACTGGAAAGACATTGTGCATTGGGGTTTGCAGTACTGGGCTTTTTGCCTGGAGCTGGGCTGGTGGGAATAGCCTGACACAGAACCTGCCCCGGTTTGACCCCAGTCACACCACTGTTATCAGTTACCGTCAGTGAACCTATCCACAGAGCATCCATCACCACCGGATTAATGACCACAGAAGCCCTGGGGCGATGCAGCTGTGACGCATCCCAAGATTAGGGACCCTGCTCTGCTTCTCCTGTCAATGCTCTGCCTCCATAGAGCTCAACACCCAAACCACAGCAAAGAATAATGCTCAGTGCTTAAAGCAGCTCCACGTAGTGCTGCTGCATCTCAGAGCAACTCAAAACCAGGCGCTGGGGATGGAACTGCTTCCACTGTGTGTTGAACCCATCATCCCTCGTCCTATTGCTCCAGTTCGCAAAGAAGAGTCCCCCTCCAGCATCCTTGCAGCCCCCTTCAGACACTGGCAGCTGCTCTGAGGTCTCCACTCAGCTCCTCCAGGCCGAGCAGCCCCAATGTTCTCAGCCTGGCTCCATCCAAAGGCACAGGGAGCGCAGAGCCGCCCCGCGGGCTGAGCCGCCCTCACACCCAGCGCATCGCGGGTGCCCTGCCCTGCCCTGCCAAGGGAGCAACCGCCGGCCGAGGACGATCCCTGCGCGGGTCACACGTCAGGAATGTCACAGGACGGGGCGCTTCCGTGCAGAAAGCGCTGTTACTGCGCTCGCCCCACATCCGCCCATCCCTCCACACGGGGCTGGGTGGCCACGGGGCTCCGCAGTGGCTCTGGGGTGGCGGTGGCGGTTGTGGCTGCGCATCCCTGCGCTGCGGTGCGGTTCTGGCACCATCTCCTGGGCAAAAAGCTTCTCCATAAAGCAGACCTGAAAGGCAACTGCAGCGTGAGTCGGTCACCGGCTCCCATAGATCCAACCTGCGCGTTGTGCCTCACAGCGCTGTCCCCCGCAACCTCAGGCTGTCATCTCCTCACTCTTTACACCACAGATTGCCCATATGGGAGCACCAAGGCCATCGCATCCCTGTGCTTTGTGATGCTGGACAAGCAGGATTTCTCTGCTCCTTCCCATCTTTCCCAGTTCAAGCACTGAGCCTGGTAACCACCTCAAGCGAAACAGTTGCTAAGCAGAAAAAGGCTAATTGCTTCCTATCCTTCTTATGTCTGGTTGTAAATGGGTTGTAATTTGATAGATGGTGCCAGGGAATGCTGCTGCTGGGGCTGCTGCTCCGTAATACACCACCACAGCGCAGACACCCGGACTGCAGACAGACGTTTAACAGCCTTTTATCACCAGAATAACACGTTTCCCACCAGGCACAGCAGCCCAGCGCTCCCACATCCACCCCCAGCACTCCCAACCCGTGTTACCATAGCTCCAGCATGGAAAGGTGCCAGCAGAACTTCCCTCCGGCTCTAGACGGGAAATCTTTATACACTGCTTCCCCTGTGCCAAAAGCCTGGCTCCACTTCACATCTAAACTAGCTCCGGAACCTCAAACAGCAAGCCTGGAACAAGGGGGCTGCATGAGAAGGGGGAAAGGTGCTGAATCCAAATGTCCCTGGTGCTGAGTCTTTGTCTCTTCTCAACACAAAGTCCCTGCGAGAGAGCTGGTCCCGTGTCCCAACCACTCGCAGCCCAAGGCTGCTCTTTGCATGCAAAAGGGCTGCAGTCTGCTGCTGTTTTCTGCTCCTGGTTCCTGGAGCGCCTCTTCTCTGGGTGATGGGGAAGGGAACCGGGCAGCGGCTCCCACAGGCAGGGAGCAGCTCCCACTGGGTGTCATACAACAGCCAGGCAGGAAAAGCTGCTCCAGTGCGGCTGCATCCATTACACAAACCACAGACCCACCAGCACCAAAGCCCTGTATTCCAAGCAGGATGTTTCCTTGCTCTGCAGGTATCGGTTATTCATTGCGGCAGCAAGTTTCCCTTTGCACCTGCGGCAAAGCCAGCTTTAAGGTCCCTTCCAACCGAGAACAGGCTGGAACTCTGTAACTTGAAAGCTTTCCCTGCAAAACACGACTCCAGAAGAGGTGTGACCAACCAGCGGCCCTTGATCTCATTCCAGACATTCCTGCCCCATGACTGTCACACATGGAGCAGCGATAGTGAAACCAGTGACTCAACAGTGACACCTCAGATCTGTTCCAGTGCAAAGCCTGAAAATGCTTCCCAAACCTCCCAAAATACCTTCAAACCTGTGCAGTGCTCATCATACTTCAAGTTACACAAACCAGTTAGCAAAGTAACCCCAAATCTCAACACTCTGCTCCAATTAGGGCAACAAGAAGTGACCTGCACCTCACCTACACATGGTGAGCTCTGCAACGGTGCCACCAACACAGCAATCAGCCATTGCTTTACCACCTAAAACTCCATCTGTCTATCGGAGTGCTCTCAGGCATCCCAGAAACCAGCTCCCAAAGCACAAACATCAAAGCCCTTCTCCTAAGCCTATGGTGCCAGGAAAGAAAGCTGGTGCTGGAAAAGAGAAGAGACCTCTAGCAATCAGCACGTACACTAAAATCACTTTATTACTACAACAGTCTTACATTTAGTAAAGATAACCAACCTGTAAATACCGCCTCCTGAAAAAGGAAGTGCATAGGTAGGTTGAAGACAACCAGCTAAGTAACTACATTTGTCCTAGTAGCTTGTAAGTAGGAAGATGTTTTCATTACTGTCATTCAAATGCTTCCATCCCATCTTTCTTGGGCTGCACTTAGAGACTGGGATCTCTATAATTCAGCTGCATTGGTAACAAACAGCTTTAGAAAAACCCATTTATAGGCATTTCTCTCCCCTGGTTTCCAGGAAAAAGCTACACAACGTATCCAGGCACAACCATTCACCACCTCTTGCATTTAGATTCCCCATTCCAACAACCAGGACAAAGTCCAGCCTGAGTTTTCTACACTGTGAGGACACATTTCTCTTCTCACTTACACAGAAGCAAAGCAGGAGCAAGTCCTCCAACACTGCAGGAATTCCAGCAGCATTACACCAAAGACAGGATTTGGGCCCCACAGGTCCCAGAGGCAGTTCTTTTACTTGCATACAGACAGGAGGATGGAGGCTGAGCCACCATGGGTGTCTTCAGATCCTGCTCTTTTAAACTCATGAAACCAACAGGCAGTAAAAAGAAACAAACCCAAAATGAAACGAAAAGCGCCTTCAGCTGAATGGGCAGCTCAGGAAACGTTGGCCCCATCTGGCCTAAAACCCACACAGCAAATACCTGCTTTATGAAGCCGTATTTAGACAGAATCAACTTTCAACTCCACAGCTTTGCGGGGAGATGCTGACCTGGAGAGCATCACCAGAAGGGCTCACTGCGGGCTTCTGCCCGGCAGGTGGCACTGTCAACACAGGGATGTCATCCCTAAAGCACAGCATCCTGCGAGCCCAAAGATCATCAAAGTCAGACCTTGACATAGGATTAAACCAAGTTTGTCCATATAAAAGTACAGAGGGAACATCTGCAGCTGAACACAATCTTTAACCATCAAAAGAAGACAAAAGTAATTAAATTACAAAAGTAATTAAAAGCAGCTTTCTTGAGTGTGTGATGGGACGAAATACATCCAACAAAGAGGGTGCGTGAAGACATTGCATCAGCGTAACACCACACTGGGGGTACCTGTCATGAAAAAGGATCTACCAGAAGGGAAGAGGAACTCACAGCACATGGATAAATCCCAAAGCCTGGAAACCGTAACAAAAACACAGAAACCAAATGAAAATGTACTAAAATTTAATCATTCATAAAAGCTGTAATTTAATCTGTGACAGTAAAACACAAGAAGCAATATTAGAGTTGGTTTAGTATATTATATATTTTTGCTTTTAAAGCCATAGAAATCAGTTATCCCAGGGTTTTCTTTTTTTTTTCCTATAAAAGACCCATTTTTCCAAAGCATTATGCACAAACATTTTTAATTAGAATATAATGGCAGAATGAAAATAATGATATTCCAGAAACTTTTAAATATAAAATGAAGTCAATGACTCAAAAAGTTATTTGTTGCAGTGAGTGCAAAGGGAAATTTCAGGGAATAGAGATCTATAGTTACAGATATAAAATATAATGGTGGGACATTTTTAGTGCTTGATGGGGAGAAATGATGAGAAAATGGTCAATATGAAGTTTTAATTATAGAAGCAATATCTACCATTTGAAATGCATCCATGCTCCTTTGTATAATCAGACACTAGAGTCAATGATATTTATGTTCGCTTCTGTTAACTGCTATTGCAAAGGAGGAGTACTATTGTCTTAAATTTCCAAGAGATATACACAGAGCAATTTCTTTTCCCAAGGGACTGTGTGCAAACCAGGTTAAGATCTTAATTCTTCTCATAGTACATAAAAAACAGGAGAAGCTGCTTCAGATATGTGATTCATTTCCATAAGGTTTTGAAGTCGGGAATGCTGGCACTTTCCATGTAGGCAACAGTTCTTCATTCCTGCAATCTAGAGAAAGGGAAACACTAATATGAAACACAGATGGAGGAGGGATGTTTCTCAACCTACGGATGAGATGAATGAGCTCAAATACAGGCCTGAAGCCTTTATCCAAGCTAGTAAAACCACGCAGCATTTCAGCAGGAAGAGCTTATCTTGCCCCAGTGTTGGGGTTTGCTCCTGGCACCTTCTGAGCTCAGGAGTACAGAAAGAAAAGACTTTGGAAACTATTAACTCTCAAAAACAAGCTTTTGTTTTATCATGGCTGCAGCAGAGCTGTGTCAGCCCCTACCCTGGCTTTCTGCTGTGATAATGAAAGTGCCCTTCCCATCCAACAGGCAGCCTTCAAGTGCAGTTTGAATTCAGCAAAGGATGCACAATTGGTGGGAGAGGGTTTTCATCTTTTATACGTAGGAGATGCTCTTAACATGTAATGAGTTGGAGACCTCTGCCAGCCCTGCTCCACCTGTAATAAGCAGGCAATGAACTGGGAAGAGATTTACAAAGGATGAGGGGGACCCTGAAATACTCTGACCATCTAGAGCAAATCATCAAAGAATCCCAGACTGGTCTGTGCTGGAAGGGACCTCAAAGCTCATCCAGTTTCAACCCCCTGCCATGGGCAGGGACACCTTCCACTAGAGCAGCTTGCTCCAAGCTCCATCCAGCCTGGCCTTGAACACTAAATTCAGATCTATCACCTACGGAACAGGAAAAGCCTCTTAAGACCTGCTCTTCAATTTCTTTTCCTAAAGCTATTGTTTCCCCACAACCCTAAGCTATTTTCTGGCATTCAAAGCTCATGGTGAGAGACTTCTCAATCAATAAAGCACAAGTCATTAGAAGCCAAGTTAACTGCATAGCTCCACTTACCCTACTCAGTCACAGCTGGGCTACAGAAATGGCCATGTCCAGCATGAACTTCAGATCTAACACTCTAACAGCTCATGGGGTAGCCTAGGTGCTCTTTCTCCCCCAACCTGAAGCTACAGAAATGCTGTTTTCTTTAAGGAGTGCAACAGAACAGCAGCTGTAAGCACACCAAGTACCCTGCCAAGATACACAGGAAGATTATTTATAGCCATGTCCAACCTTGGGATGGTTTTTTGCTTTCGTTTTGGGCTGCATTTTTTTGGGTGGGCAGCTTTTTATTTCTGTGCATTGAAATCCATGTCCCAACCTTTCAACTTGCAATTGTCAGCAGAAGGAAGGAAGAGGAGTCAGTCCTCTCTCTGTTGGGATCTGCTCCTCGTCTGATTGCCTGAGCTGTAGGTAGGACTCAATACAGCTCTTACCTGGCTCAGAGCTGCTGCATGATGGGAGTCTAGAGCAGCAGACATGATTTCTTTTTAGGCTTCTTCTTTTCCACTGGTGTTTTCCTATTTATCTGTCTGACCAGGTCATAAAAGATCTGAAAATGAAAAACACAAACTGAAAAATCAAAGTGATAAAACATGATGCAAATGCCCAAACCTGGAAGCTGATACTCCTTCCTGGTGGCTGCAGCCAGAGAAATTCCATTAAACTGCTTGCATTTCCCAAAACGTGGTTTTCCATGTTTTTTACGGAACAGGAGAGCACAGAGCTCACATCAGTGTGCAGAATTACAAGGGAGCTGTAAACACACATCCTGCAGCACACAGCTTTCTTCTTCAGGCTGTGTACGACCAAATGTTTCAGAAGAGGACAGCAATGAAATGGCAACAAATCTCTTGCTTTGGAAAAGAGAAAAAACTGGGGAAGGACAAAATGTCTTTTAAAAGATAGGAATAACATCCTCAAGGATCATCATCTCTGCAGAGTGCTGCTAGGCCAGCAGCATGTTCTCTTTGTAGGGAAAAGCATCCCTCTTCCTTGCCTTCCACCCTCAAAAATGGTCTTCATTCACTCGCTGCATAGGATGCACTGTTCATTTTCCTCTTTGGCAAACACGTTGGAGCTGTAACCACCTCACTTCTTTGCCTGCTCTTTTGGGTTTATTAATAAAATTACCAAGGAGAAGCAAAACATCTGCTCTGAACTCCGACGCTTCCAGAAGGGGATGCTTACAAGGACCTCTTTCAGCTGCAGGGACGAGTTTCTTGTGAACGCTTCTGCTGTGAGCTGTTCTCCCAGCAATACTCAACCCATTTATAGCAAAATGAGCTTTGCAACCACGCTTGGAGCCAGGTCATGGTACTGAGGAGAAACATTTAAACCTTCAGAAGGCTCCACCCTTGTCCTTGTTTACTTTTTTCCTTCCTGGAGTGGCTGACAGCTCACAAATACTTGTTGATCCCAAGGAAATTCAGAAGACAAAGAAACAGCTTAGAAGAAATGGCAACAACTGGAAATTGAAGATTTTCTGACACACTTTAACTGGTGCAGAGTTAAAGAGTTTCAAAGGAAATGCACATGATGATAGCTTTAATCAAGCTCTTAGCAAAATACAGCTCCTTTCCTAAGCTTATTGCTGCTGCTTTCGACTATCAGCAAAACCAGCAGTTTGTACTCTCCAACGGACACAGTAAAGATGAGATACAAAGAGACAGTTTCTGGAGAAGAAACCAATTAATAAGCAGCAGCATCTCTGCTGGTATAAACCAGCTTTCAGTATTTAAGCCTTTATAAACAAGAGCCCAGATGATTTGAATGTGATTACGATGTGCAGGAAGAGTCACTATCTGGAGGCACCAACCATCTATGCTCTGGCAGATGAGACCCTTGAATGTTTTCAGGTAGAGCCCTCTCAGCTTCCCCAGCCTAAAGCAGGGGAAAAATCCCTCTGTAAACATAAGTTAGAGCATTTAAGTGCTAGCACTAGGAGTGCACAAGTCTGTAACAAGGTTTCAGGAATGCCACTGTCCCCAGGAAGAGTCAGTGTAGAGCAAGAGCATCACACATGTCACCAAAAAGACATCTGAAGCGCCGCTACCGAGATCAACTCTGTAGTAAAAGCTTAATCTGGATGAAAGTCTTGCTTCACTTCCAGCAAATTCATGCAGAAATAACCCTCACTTTCACCTGAATTTTAACAAAGACAGGAGTCCAAAAGTAGGGAAATAATAGAAAACACTTCCACAGTCCAGGAACCAGCAGAACAAACGAACAACCAGCAGAGGCAGTTTCTTGATTCATGGTGTTTCATCTCGATTTCCTCAGCTTTTATGCTTTTCATAACAATATAAATTGGTATGAAACCAAAAAATTAAGATCACAATAAAACCAGAAACCAATCTTCCACATAATAATTCCCTTCTTTCTGATGCAAGCCTCACTGGAGGCAGAGAAACGACAGGGAAACAGACAAGACACAGGATTCACACGCTAAGGATGCTGTAAGCTACAGGCATGCATTGCCTCAGGACAGCTCTGTGCTCTGTCTCCTCGAGAACCCCTTCTCCCACACAGCTCTCAGGAGCTTTAAGGCACTTTTTGGCTAATGGGAGGTCAGCCTCTGCCACAAACTGTGGAAATAGAAATAAATCAGTTTGCTCTACTCCACAGTGATGGGTTTGGGTACTGAGTCGCTAGTTTCTTCATTAACACTCAGTTTTACTACAGCTTAGACACAGAAATCCCTCCTGGCAGGAGCCTAGCTCAGCGAGCTATATTTACCAGGTTAGATTAGTGCACACTAGAGCAAGGCTAATCCCAACCACAGAAGCTGCAATTCATGCAGCCTGGAGCTCCCTTCCCCTTCAACCAAGCAGATACAGAGCTGCGCAAGTCCCACCGGCTGCCAAGTTAACACTGGGTCCAGTCCAAGATCCTACTGCTCCTACTTATCACACAGCCTCCTCAACGGTCCCAGTTATCTCCTGGCACCAAACCTGCTATGCTCAGTGGGGTCACCTTAGCTTTTGTGGCTGGAAACCTGCCTCTGTCACAGTCAGATAATTCGGAGGAGAGCATAAGAACTTGGTGCCTGATGTCAAGCAGAGCTCCCTTAGTAGAGCTGAGCTACCCCAGGCAGCAGCAGAAGGCACAGAAACTGCAAAGGTGTTTCTCATTTAGACACAGGGGAATGTTTAGACAGATAGATGATTGCACACACTCTCAGTAAGTTAGTGGCATGCCACAGGAGGTCTCTGATGGGAGGTCTGCCTGAGCAGCCACACGTAGCAGGAATGTGAAAAGCAAATACTTCAAAAACAACAGCCAACAGCACGTAACATGACAAGTACAATGGGGCATAACCCAGGCTCCGGATAGCAGCAGCAGTTATCTTGAAAAAGTATACTTTTCAGATAAAGTTTATCTAAGATAAGAGTCATCCAGGTAACTGGGCTTGCTCAGGACCCTCTGCTATTCATGTCCTCTGACACGGGCCACAGAAAGCACTTCCCTGGAGAAGTCACCCACCCTTTACAGAGAAAAAGGAGCAGATCTCCTTAGAACAAACAGAAAGCAGTAGCTAAATACAGTGCATCAATAGCCTTTCTTAAGCTGAGACTTCAGAGCCATCCTGAATCTTCCCTATTAAGAAATACATGATGGATCACATGCTGATTTAATGCAGCGTTCATGCTGAAGTAGGAAAGACAAAGGAACAGCTGATAGTTACCTCATTAACGTTGATTTTAGACTTTGCAGATGATTCTAGAAAGGCACAGTTACACCACTGTCTTGCTAGGTTCTGACCCTGTTCTTTGCCAACTACACGCTCTTCCTCCAGGTCACATTTATTGCCAACCAGAATCATTGGAACCTGGAGAGGAGACAAGCAAGAACAAGAGATACATCAGCAATTTAATGTACACCATTATGGCTTACAAAAGCATGCGAGGGGGGTAATATAGACAGAATGAATGCCAATACAAATGAGAAGTTCAGGAGAGTGACAGACTAGAGTGGAATTTAGATGTCTGCTGGGAAAAGGTTGAACTAAGTCCATGCTATTGACACCCTGGTTAGCTAAGAATTAAACACATAGGGGACACTATAAAACCCAACAGTCATATTTCAGCACAATCTTCAACCAGTAAAGTTTTATTTTCAGGTCTCTACATCCAACACCATACTAGCAAAAACCAATATAATACTGAGATGTAGAAAGGTTGAACTTCATGATCTTGAAAGTCTTTTCCAAACTATTTGATTCTATGGTTCTATGACTTTCATATCACAGGACACTAAATTGCCTGCCAACTTAGCCCATTTCAGTCAACAGCACATACAGCACGTGTTTGAAGACATACATTGGATGTTTCAGCCCTTTGACTTGGCTGGTCAACCAGCTGTCAAACCACACAACAATAAATGGAAACACCTTTGAAAAGCTCTGCCCTGGACAGGGAAAGAAAAGGAATATTCCTGTGCAGCCAAGAAACCCCACAGCCCTGTTCACAAAGAACACCTGCCCTTCTCGCTTCCTATACCTAAGAACTGGGGGCTACATATGAATTTTGGAGCTTGCTTTGACAACCTGCATCTCACAGATCTCAGGGGATGATACAGGCAGAGCAAAGGTGGATTTTGAAGCATGAGACCACAGATGATGAGCAGGACGCACTGCGGTGCTCTTGTGTGCACACAACAGCATCCTGTTTCCCTTATGCTATGTAGAAAAAACTAAAGAGCTGCTGATAATGGGTGTGCACCCCACTCCATTTCCTGAAGCATTTAATTCTTTGAACAGAAAATAAGTACTTTCCAGCTGGAAAATAAATCATCATCCACTTCCTCTGGCAATTTACAACATGCTGTATGTTTTTAATCGACTTCAATGTTCGTATCTGTAGTCTCTTCCAGACTCAACTACACTCCAGATCCATTTTTGTATTTAAAACTCACAGCCGTACTGATCAGAAAATGACCACACTTTTATTTTGGGGAAAATAAGGTTTATTTATTACATCAGAAACCTGAAGTCACAATACAGATGAGGCACAGCCAAAAGCAGCTTACTTCACATCAGCAAACAACGGGATATTTATAACTTAATGCCGTTCTTTACAGTTGTCTACAAAGTTAACAGAAATTCTCTGATACCAAAACACAAAAATGTTAACATTATTTTCACAGGTTAACATGTGAAATAATAGAGAAAAAAAGTGATATTTAGATGGTTAAGCAGGGCAGGCTTGAAAGACGTGAAATACTGCATAAGGTTATTTCAAAAGGTAGTAACTGTTTATTAGAGAGCCAAAACCAGAGTTTGATGAACAACAACCTTTTGATCCTTTACCATTTCACGCAGAAGACTGGAATTTACACTCTGTTAAACGTACATAATTTAATGGCTTAAGTACTAAGGTTTTAAGCGACACGTTCCGGAACTCCAGGAAGGAGCACGTTTGTCTAACTCAGCAGAACACAGCTGAAACGTTCAAAAGGTTCTCAGGCTTGGATTCAACAAGCAACATCCCCCTAACACAAACCAGAAATGCCTTTTAATAATTAAATCAAATCGCTGCAGTAAAAACGAAAGCAAGTCCCTGTTGCCCAGTGAACTTGACCAGCTTACGGTGCAAATTTCCCTCCGGCGAGCACAGCCGAGCCAAGCGCCGGGCTCTGACCGGAGGCTAATAAAGGACTCGTGTTACCAGGGATTTACGCAAGCATAATCTCTACCTAAATGGAAATCAGTTTTGCATAAATAGAGGTTCAGCTTGTTAAACGAAGGAGGGAACCAAAGCCATTCAAAACAAGGTAATCAGGATACAGGACAAAGAAGATCCAAGGCAAAGCAGCAGTGTGGAGAGGGTGCCTCAGCCCCAGAGGAGCGGAGCTGCAGGCTGGGCTCATCCCACCCTGGTGTGCTCGGCTCATTGCTCAAACTGCATTTTCCTGAATGCCTATTTAAATACAATACACATGGCTTAGTGAGGATTTGGCCTAAATTCATGTCCCTGCCCTGTCTGCCCATTTTACAGTGCAGGAGGGCTGCATAGAGGCAAGGACTGTGAGCAAGAGGATGCTGCGGCTTCCACAACCCCGCTGGCAAGCTTCAACACAACCCAAAGCAATCAAAGACAGCAGCTACCTTTAGCTCTCAGTGTAAAAAACCAAGCAATCTTTTCCACAGTCCTCAGAGCAAACCTTTGAACACGTTACCAACTGGTAGGCAAAAATAATTGCAGCTTCTTTTGGAGGAAGTCTACATACAGGGAGTTCCCACACGTCTCTACCAGCCACAGGGCTCCCTCCAGCCTCACTACACCACACGCTTAGACACTAAAAGCCTGCCAAAGAGTTCCAGTTACAGAAGCTGGGGCCCAAACTGGAAATACAGTCAATGTTTCTTCTGCCAAACAGGACTGAATGCAAACTACCTTAATGTCACTTTTCCTTACTTAGAAGTTGCCCAGAGAAGCTGCGGCTGCCTCATCCCTGTCACTGTTCAAGGCCAGGTTGGACGGGGCTTGGAGCAACCTGCTCTAGTGAAAGGTGTCCCTGTTCATGGCAGGGGTTGGAGCTGAATGAGCTTGAAGGTCCCTTCCAACCCCAACCAGGCTGAGATTCCATGAAAATTACAGCCTTGCATCACTAGCTAAAACTCTTCCAGAGTCTCTTAATGACTTAATTCATTCATTCTTTGGGTTACAGTTCTTGTCAAGAGGCAGAAAGAACAAAGAAAACTGTTGAGAGTTTAAAAGCCTTGAACTGTGAGGGTGGTCCGCAGAGTGCCAGCACCATTCACAGGGACATACAGGTTCACCGTGCAAAGCTGAACCCTCCCTGCCTACACATGCCTGTCACGAGAGCAATAGCCCACAGCCACTAACCCTTCAGCATCCTCCTTTCCTTCAGAAAGAGATTAGCATATTTTCGTAAAATAATCCAAAATCCCATAAAAGCAGTTTGGTCAACAGCTGAGAAGTTGCTCTCCAGCAACTCCCACCATTCCCAAAGACTCCTGGACTTCCAGAAAGTCCAGAAATGAGAAAATCTGCGTTCATTATACCCTTTAGCAGGTGTTGAACCTCAAATAACAACACTGAGAATAACCAACACCATGAAGAAACTTACTTCGGTACAGAACTTTGCTGTAGAGCGAAGAATATTCTGGGAAGGAAATCCTGCTCACAAATCTCTGCATGTTTACTTACAAACACACTTAAATCATGTGCAGAAGAAAAACCACTCTACTTACATCTTCAGTGTCCTTAACCCGTAAAATCTGCTCCCGCAGGTCCTGTAAGTCGTTAAATGTGGACTGTGCTGTTATAGAATATACTAGTGCAAACCCTTGGCCGTTCTTCATATAGAGATCCCTCATTGCTGTGAACTGCTCCTGTAATCAAGACAGTTTTAAGAGCAATTAGCTACTGAATGAAGCTAATGAACATTTACAAAGGAATACTTCTCTGATAATGGAGACAAGAATATAGCACTGTAGAGTATGCATTTCCATTTTACCCCTTACAGAAATCCACCAAAGCATGCAAATTTAATAAAAGCATTAACATGTCTCTTTCCCTTTGTTTTTTTTTCTTCCCAACAGAGATAAACACTCCTTGAAAAAATGGGAAAAAGACCAAAAGCAGCAATAAAACTACATCTCTACAGCCTGCTGTATGCCCCAAGCCATAACACAAGGTGTTAAGATTTGGCTGACATACTTTGTAGTGCTCTTCCACTTATTTTCTGCTATGGTGTTAAGCACAAGTCTGCCATCAGACCAATTTCCCCAGGCAACAAACATGGAGTAGAATTCAGTTTCTGCACTAGTACGATACTGAAACAGGCCTCGGTGTCACAGCCTCACTAGTTAATGGTGAGCACAACAGGGTGGGAAGGCACTGCCTGCTCACCTCTGGACATACACAACTATATGCTACTCATCTCTAGTATGAAAATGGCTTAAAGGTTCAATGCAGTGAAATGCAAGAGCAGGCTGGAAAATCTGTACCAGATGAGAGCTGCCTTTGTCCAAGCTTGTCAAAGGAAGCTCTACCAGAACCATGTAACAATGATTTCTGCTTCCACGCCTTTGCATTGTCTTGGTAATTTTCAAAGCTTTCTAAATGAAAGCTTTTAGGAAGCATATCCTCCCCTGTGATGTGCACTCAACCATTACAGGCCTGTTTGTTTAGCAGCAGGATTTTGCATGGTGGTAACACTGGTATGGCAAAAGCAGCTGCAGCACAGCCCCGGCTGCAGGCTGGGAGGACACTGGCCTCCTCAAGCAGCATAAAACAAGAACAGGGAGATGCCACCACAGTAAGGAGTATTCTGAAATCCTCTCCATGGAGGCTGAGGAGGCAATCCCTATGTATTGCCTAGAAGTGGCTTCAATGTGTTTCTGTATTCTGGCCACTTGCAAAATTAACAGGTAAAATGATTCTGTATCAGTATGTTGGTAGTGAGATGATGGTGGATGGCAGTGAAGAGGTGAGGAGCAGGGGAACCACCAACCCGTATGTCCCAGCACTAAGGCACCGGCTAGGGAATGGGTTCACTGTGCTGCTGGCAGGGCTGGAGAAAGCTCTCACCATGCTGGGGTTTGGGTTATTTAACAAAATAATTTAAATTACCGCAGAGAATCCCCAGCCTGGTTTGGGTTGGAAGGGACCTGAAAGCTCCTCCAGCTCCAACCCCTGCCACAGGCAGGGACACCTTCCACTGGAGCAGCTTGCTCCAAGCCCCTGTGTCCAACCTGGCCTTGAACACTCCATACCAATTAGAAAAGGGAATTGTACTTACTGTCCCTGCTGTATCGAGGATTTCAAGCATACACTGTTGACAGTCTACTTCCACTTGCTGAGGAAAAAAGGGAAGAGACAGTTAAAACTGAAACGGGACAGGCAAGAAGAATCTCAGCTTTATTTATACTTGTACCACAAAGCCAGCCCCCAGCACTTCCCCTAAGTGCTAAGAGAGGAGCTGCTATTAGAGGATTAGTTATACCCCAAGCCAGGCATCTGGGTCAGCTCACTTATGCTCCAGGACTCTGGTGATTATAAAGGCTTAGATGAGCCACTCATTGTAAACATCTCAACTTAAGTGAGGTCATAAACATCTCAACTCAATCCACCCTAAAACTCAAAGGACCTTAAACTTCCATTTTTCTTTGCTGCTGGGATGAAGGAAGGAAGGAAGAAAAGACAAAGCAAAAGGTTTAGTGATCGGCACTGTCTGGCTTAGCAAATCCTTCACTCACTGAGCAATGTCTCAGACCCAACAAGGTTAATTCCAGGGAAGTCAGATAAATTTAACAGCTGAACTGAGACCACTTTACCTGTGATACATTTAATTATCACAGGCATGAATGTCACCAGTTTTTATTTTATGTTTTGGTGCCTTTAATTATGGTAACAATAATGCTAATGTGTAAAACAATGGGTTACTTGACATCAATGGAGTGAAGAAAGCAGCTCTGTTGATAGAAATGCGTAATGTGACAGTGTCAGGGATGCTGACAAGGACTTCTGCTCAGCAATTACAAGCCTGCATCCAAAACAGCCATAAAACATTTTATATGGCTCCAAAGCAAGCAGAATGCATTTGAACTACATGGCAAAGCAGCCATGGTGCATACATCTTCTATAGCAACTGCTACAGATAGCAAATATTGGTATCTTTATGTTTTGAAGTAATAATTTTATGTCAGATCACAGCAAACAGATCCGAGTAGCAGTCTGCCCCTCGTTTGGTTGAGCTGTTCCTATCCCCAGGCATCAACCAGCACTGGCAGGAGATGGGCAGTACACTTGTCTGCCAGCCACCACAGCTCACATCCCAGTACAAGTGAAGACACAGGCAAAGAGCAGAGAGTTGCAGCCTCCAACTGACTCAACTTGAGCCATCAAAGATTTAAAGTGAAAGCTCTTGGTTATATGCAGTAACAGAGGTTTAATCCTCCTGATAAATAGAACTAAATTAGGGAGCAGTCCAATGAACAGCAAAATTTGTCATTCCCAGTAGCTCAGCTTTATAGTAGCTGATGCCATTTGTCTGACTGCATTCAGACCTTAAACTAGGGAAGTACTCCATAAAGCCAAAGGAAACTATCTGCATGAAACCACTTCCAAGGCTGATGCTTTTCTACACATCACTTTCCTGTTGCAATGTTGTGCAGCTGTAAGATGCTCACAGAAAAGAGCCTTCCTCATTCCAATGAGCTTCTGTTGCATTACTAAAAAGGGGCAAGCTCTATGAGAGTTGAAAGAAATACAAATGTTGTTATTTTACCTTTCTGTATGAATCTTCTATTGTTGGATCATATTTTTCAACAAATATTCCCTGAACAAACTGTACAGTCTGGGAAGAAAGGAAAAGAAGGAAAGAATTAAGTGAACTGAGCACGACCAGTAACGTTGACCAAGAAGCACTTTATGAGAAAGTAACATCACAAAAACTACTCAACACTGTGCAAATTCAATAGTGAGAAGGAGAGAAAAAGACCCAAGTTTTCATTTCTTTCATATAAGATTTGTGTACTTCCTGTTTCAAGAACCACTTTATTCAAGCACATTTTCAAAGTCTTTTTGGAAAAATAAGCTGGTTGGTTGCTTGCTTGTTCATAAAAGATGATACCCTCAAAAATGCCTTTCTTTTAGTGCCTGTGACTTGAGAAGAATAAAAACCACCAAATTTGGAAGGCTTGAAATCCAATCAGAACAAGTGATCTGTACGCTGTGGAAAACCCACATTTCAGTGCAAATCACAGTACAGTTTGGTGGAGCTACTCTGGATTACATGCCCAGAGCACAGACGTATTTCAGAGCAGCAAGTTAAATCTGGAGTGTCTCCAGATACTCAATTTGTATTAACCCATTAAAGGAGGAGACATCATTCATTTCAAAGAGGAAGTCTTTCTCCCCCTTTGTAATTATACAAAGCCAATTTACTCTAAACACTTCCCATCAAGTTGTCACTTGGACATGGCTCATCTCGGGATGTCCAAGCTCTGTAAGTGACCTGCTTTGGCTCCTGTCACTCTGCAGTTTTACTTATCTTCTGCAAGGCAAAGCTTTTTGTTCCTTCTCACCTCGTGTCTTCACTCTCTTACCTAAAATCATCTACAATAAGGTAGCAATACAGCACATGGGTGTCCCAGGTATTGTCAACGGTTGTAAAACAAGGTGGGGGTGGTTGTAAAACTAAGCGCTAAGATCTCAGCACTTAACTCTGTCTCTTTAAAACCACAAACAAGGGTTTTAATACAAATCCTGCAATGTCACTACCTGCTTTGAGCTGTGTTTTGTTTGGACAGAAGGCTGAGATTTTTCTGCAAGAGGGTTCGCATTTGTCACCCAAGTGCTTGCAGGCTTTCAGAGGGGCATATGCCAGATACATGCAGAACATCTTGCTGTGTGCTGGCAACTGAGTAGTTCCTCACGGTTTGCTTTCTTTTAACATAAGAAGAAAAGATTTCTAGTACTACCTCATTTAAAAATCATCTTCTATCACTAAATAAACCTATCTTACAGTCTAATGATCAAAGCCTTTGCTTCTCCAATATTTACTTGTCACACTGAATGGTTGTCCCAGGCTGCCCTTTAGATAACAAATCTCAGCAAAATCATTATAAGATACCGCTATCAACTGTATGTAAGACACCTGGATCCTCTTGGCAATACCATTTACCCACTGACACTCCAGAAGATATTTAACCTTATCAGAAATGGGGAGAAAATTACCATGCAGGAAACAAATTGTAAAATAACTGTGCCTTAATACCTGTGAAGGCTTTTCTGCTACCCTGCCATCATTACCCAAAGGCACAATCAGCATCATATTGGCACAGAAGAGTTAAAGCAGTAAGAAGGATTTGCAGTGAAACAACACCATATTGTAATCTACACTCTCAATGAAAACACAGAGCCACACACCAGCCTCTTTGTTAGACAGTTTAGCTTCCACAGCTTGAAGAAAGACATTTTAATATGACCTCTCTATGATTTTAAATCCCACCTTGCAACCTCTCCTTGCTAATGCTTTTAAATAAGCAGACAGTCACCTTGTGAGCTAAATATTACTCACTCTTAGCTACTAATTGGCACTTACAGTGTGCTGTTATAAACATAATGGATCCATGCTGCATATGAATTACAATATATGCTTACTTAGCACCTAGGTTGTCAAGAAGAATTTAACTTTTGTTTACCAGACTAAGTATTTGCATTCCAGCTATTGAAAAGGCCAGTGATGGATGCTGACTCAGACTGCACATCACAAGTAATGAAATTCAAGTATGTTAGATGCTGAGTAATTTTTATGAACAGCATAAGTGCCTTATTTAACCTAGTGAGTAAAACATCACATAACAAAAGCACGATAATCAAGCGGATGCTGGTGCAAAAAGCAATACAGACTGCTTAGAAGAACAATTTTACACCTACATCTTTTAAGGATTAGGAAGGGGTCTCTGAGAGAATATATCAAATTCAACAGCTAACTGCATAATCTTTCCTCATGCTCATCTGGATTCCGCATAGCAATCTGGAAACCAAGATTACTAGGAGCTCACTTCAGCAGAACAAACAACAGTGCAAGAAGCAGTGTCTACAACATAAAGGGCTGGTCAGCTATTATCATCTGTGAAAAGGAACACAGTGCAGTTCCTTGTTTTAGATAACTTCACACTTGACCAGTTCTTTGCCTTTCTTGTTGGAGTGAGCTGCTTGACTGATCAGTGATAAATAGGTGACAGAAATCCCTCTTACAATGCTTTACTATCAACTCAGCTATGTAAACCTCTTCTTAGAAACAACACAAGTACTTAAGGAGTACGAAGTGTCATCACTCTGTTCTTAGTCCTCTGCACTGCACACGCTGGAGGTGACTTCTTGTTTTCAGTCCAGGCTGCTCACTCAGGTTCTACCCAGGATAGCAAACACACAGCCTTCAAGGTACGCAAGGCTACAACTACCCCCTAACTCACTGCCATGCATGGCCACACTTCACTCACCGTTTTAGCATAGGTTTAGCTTTTAATACTTAGACATAGCCGTCCAGTCAACAGTATTATACCCATGCAGGAAGCAGAAACGAAATGCTAACTCTTGTAACAGTGATTGACTGCCTGTTGCTCCTCCAAAACCATGACACACATTCACAGCAGTGTAACAGCAGCTACATGGAAGTCACTACACAAATATCCCAATGAGTTTAATAAAATGGGCTTATCTCATTGCAGACAATGTTTGAAGTTTGTGTACTGGTTTCAGAACCACTTCCCAAAACTCACCAAAGCGGACTTGCCCACACCTCCTGAACCAAGGACCACTAGCTTGTACTCACGCATGGTGTGGTCTGTTCAAATAGCGACGACCTGGAAAGCAGGAAAAGAGCCAACAGTTAAAAGCTTACCCTAAATTTGTAAAGGGTACAAATTTATGACACTGTCTTCTGAAAGCAGCAACACACTCCCTCTCTTCAAGTACTCCTGAGAGCAAAAAGCTCCTTAGTAACAACTATGTATGGGTTTTACAAGTTTAGATGGCTGCTCTTACAGCCTAAGTATACATGAGATGCCCAAAGCTGGACCTGTTAGCCTGCTGGGGCTTGGAGAGGAAGAGGATGAATACAGCATGGCACAAACACAGCACAGCCACACACACATGCTCCCAGCTGCGTGTCCTCTGCATTCTCCACATTTTACAGCAGAAAACAATGAGTATCAGACCAGAAAATTACATCAGAAAGATGCAAGCAGAGAGGTTTCTTTCTCCCACCCGCCCCCAGTAGGAAAGGATGTAGGTCAGTACTTTCTCTCTGGAAAAGGTCAGGCCTAACACACGCCTGCCAAGGCAGAACCTCTCTGCTCGCCCAAGCAGGGACTCTGCCTTTTTATGGCAATCTCGCAACTCCCTCAACTCACTACGCAGCACCAGAAACCTTCTCATTCTCCTCGAGATTCCCTGACAAATAAGGCAAATGACAAAGCTGGTGATAAACATTTTACACGATGTTTATAGTATAAGCCAGGCCGGGCTGTCCCTATCAACCCAGCTCAAGCAAACAATGACCTCAGCAGCTAATTATCTTCCCCCAGCAAGATAGCGCTTTCTTCCCAAGTAAGGCTTCAGAAACACGAGTGCTATGAGGCTGGGCAAGCTGCATTTCTCGAAGGCATTTCAAACCAACGTTGCCACAGGATTTATGGGTTCACTGGCTCCAGTGTGAGGGTTCCTTCAGAAATAAATATGTACTCCAGGTAGTTTGATAGAGAAATTGCCAACTACCGTTAACAACAGCCTGTGAAGAGCAGGGATTGTATTTTATGGACAACTCCCTGACAATCTGTGTCTCAAGTTTATATAATCATTAAATCAGGGCTGGCTTTCCCCCATCATTTCAATTCCCAAAGGAAAGCCGTAAAACAGAGAGTCAAGAGGAAACCCACGTGCTGCCGCGCACTCGCAGCTGCTGAACACGTTCCTGGAGACCCTGCCCAAGCATCCTACTTTTAACTCTCTCTCCTCAACCACAGCATGTTTTATGGTCTAAATGTACAAACAGAAGAAGATCCCCGCGCAGCTGGAGAGGGGCATACAAATTCTGCAGCTCGTTCAGCACAACCTGAAGCTCATTTTTAAGTCAGAAGAACAGAAACACAGGGCTCACCTGCCTGCACTGAGGCTTCCTTCAGTCACGTAACCAAGCTGCCCTTCCCTCAGTCAAGCCTCAGAGGGGGAATAAAGCCAAAGCTATCAGCAGCGGCCCTTAGTTTTAAGCACCTTGGGGTGGTTTTTCTTCAACTCTTGTAGCCTACATGAGCTGCAGTTGCTTAAGTTCATAGAAATTGTGAAATGAAGTCAGACTGAAAGGGATTTTCCAGAATGGTAACTGAATATCTGAAAGCAGAGCAAGCAATGTCTATGCACTCTAGTACACTGGCAATGTATTTGGTTAGAATTCTGGCAGCTGTAAGCTCTTCTGCTTGAAAAGTTCCCTGAGAAGTAACATTCACATCCTTCCTTTCATAAATCATGATTTTGAGCGGGAAGGAGAGGGGAATTCCAATCAGTGATGATTTTCCCTCTGATGAGCCTTGGGAATTAAAAGGCAATGCATTTTTTACAAAGTCTAAATCCAAGTTATTGATCCCCTCCATCTCCCTACAGTTCCGCAGCCCGGTCCACCTAAGAAAACCCAGAAAGCAATCAAGCTAAGGGTTAAATTTAGCTGTGAGCTCTTTCACTTCTTATTTATAGTAAAAATACTTGTGGGAAAGTTTCAGCTGGGAGCTGTACAAGATCAACTTCTCATTTCTGCTCTACAGTATTTGCTGATTTCTTTTTTTCAGGTGCAACAGGAAGCCAAGATCCTGAAACTTTATTACTGAACCCTATTACTGAGCCTTCTTACTGTAAACCCCACATGCCTTAATTACCTTGTAGCTCTTTCACAAGTATGTTAATGTTATCTGTTTATACAACATGAATAGAGGGCTCAAGAAATTACTATGCTGCATCCTAGCCAACTTTTCATTTGGCAAACTGTTTATGCCCACCTAAATACAGTTAAACACAGTAGCATTCATTTCCATCCAGAGCTCTGTGTAGTGGAGTCACATGCTGTGAAGCAACGGCTACGTTTCAAAAGGGAATGGTATTATGGGCGTTAAGTGTTTCTTTAGAGTCAAAAATACAGGATCACTAAGGAGTGTAAAAAAAACCCAACCTTTAGGGTTGTTGTAAGTGTTGTGAAACTGGTCTTGTTAGTTCCAAACCCCTGCTACAGGCAGGAATACCTTCCACTACAGCAAGCTGCTCCAAGCTCTGTCCAACCTGGCCCCAGGGATAGGGCAGCCACAGCTTCTCTGTCAGAGCCTCCTCACAGTAAAGAATTTCTTATAATACCTCAGCTAAATCTACCCTATTTCAGCTTAAAGCCAGGATTAATCTCTTTATTTCTTTAGTCTTTAACAGCAGCATCGCTTTGATGTTACTGTCACCAACATTGCCTGGGAAGCAATAGAAACAGATAGTCAGTTGCTCACAGCATCAGCCCCAAGATGCTCAGCTCCTTCCTGAAGAAAGAAAGAAGGGCCCTACCCTGTGAACAGATGGAAAGGTGAAGAAAAGATGCAGTATATTTTATTTAATGTACAAAAGGGAGAGGAAATGCAGGCAGGATGGCAGAAGGATGCAAGTGCAGATGAAGCTGTAACCTGAACACCTGAGCACCCGCTCACCTGCATCTTCATCCAGGCAGCACTCTCACACTCTCGTAACAGCACAACTCATCTTTCACCCTGTTGCAGCCAAGTGGCTGAATAGGGATGAAGAAGCAAAACTCTCAGGGTATTTCCCAACCAGCGGAAGCAGCCAGGCAGAGGCTGTGGGGAGGGTGGTGTGGGGAGAGCGGCCGAGGCCCTTCAGGACATAAACCTGATGCAAACATCAGCCTCTCTTATTAGAGAAGTTTCACCAGTTCATCAAGAAGTTTGTAACTCGGGTGGTGGGGCGAGAGAAGCATAAAGAAGATAACTGAACATACCACTGGAAGAGAGAGGGTGCACACTGTGCTCACGGTGAATTGCAAACACCCAAGTATGATTTAATACACCTGAAGGAGGCAGTCTGTATGTATTAGTTTCCCCTTCTCCAAACACTGATAGAGCTATGAGTAGCAGGAGGTGAAGATATGCTTCTTAGTGCGAGGAAGACAGTGGTAAGAGCACATGGGCTGATGGGGTTTGTGTAACTTGATGAAACTCTGGCCATAACTGATGACACAATCTCCATTACGAAGATAACAAGAAGATTTGAAAGTCGGAGCAGACACATTCTTGACTCAGCCTTAAAAACCCTGGGCTGTAATCACAGCTCTGTATTTTGAACTCTAGCAGAGGACATTGGGAAAGACAGAACACAAAGCCTCACGGTTTTTTTACCCTGCTACAGGAAAACAGATTGGAGCAACCCTTCATTTTAAACAAAACCTCATACACTTATCCATTCAAAATTTCCCCAACTGCCTGTGTTTCCACAGCTAGAAATTTCATTTCAAATATGCTGAGAACATTAAAAACCTCCTACCTTGGCATAAAAGATCTCTCATCAGTGTTAGCAGCCTTACTGAAGGTTTTTCCAGGCTCCCTAACAAGGGACTGAAAGAAAAGGAAAAGAAGAATTAATCAGTTTTCAAATGACAGGGTATGCAAGCAGCAAATCTCTTGATGCTTTCAAACCAAAACATGCCTGTTACAACATCTGCCCTTCGCCTTATCAATGGAGCTCTACGCAATGTCTGAATACTCAAACTGAATTGCCTTAGAAACAAGAACTCCAGCACAGTTTAACCTTGCCTCTAGGACAGGGAAAGACTGTGGGGGAAGCCAATGGCAGAACACAATTTCTACTTGATTAGGTCATTAAAATCACTTTACAAATTGGAGATGCAGTTAAGGAAAACCATAGGAAGGAGACACAAAGTTGAACTTCATTAGGTTAAAACATCAAGCTCACAACTGTAAGGGTCACATTTCTGTTTAGTGCAGGACTGCACTAGCTTTTGGAAGTGAGAAGTAAAACCCGTCCCTGTGCTTTGCAGCTCTGCTCCATCTCCCCTCACCTCCCATCAGCTCAGGCTCATTCTGCTGCCTCGTTGGCTTGAGATTCCATTTAGGAGCACAGGTTACTTGCCACTTTGTCTGGGTTTTTAATGAAAATTCCAAGTTTCCTATTGTTGTCTACCAGATTTGATAGCAATAAAATACAGTCTGCAGACATGGTAGGAAAAGATTGCCATCACAGGGGGAAGTCCTCTCCAATCATCTAAATAGCCTGCCTGCTGCTCCTTGACATCAGTTTTGACTGGATTTTCATGTGAAGTTGCCACTTCTGCCCACAATCCTGTTACCTGGTGACTGCCCTTGCAAACAGTTCACACACATTTCCAAAGACTTTTTCCCTTTCCTCTGTCACCACTTCCACCTCAACACCATGGATTTAACCCCCCGAAATATACTGATGACCACCCTCCCTCAATTTCTGCCCATTCATTGTCCAGCTAACTCAGGGCTGGGAATTTTAAAGAACAGTTCAATGAGCAACTCCTATTGAAAGTCAGCAGGATCTGGGCTCCCAAATGCCTTCTTTCGCCTTTACTTGGAACTCCCTCCCCATTGCCTCTGCACCTGCAGCGCGCCGTGGGAAAGCATCACCCCTGAAACTCGGGGCAATGTGCTTGTGAAGAACAGGCTACAGAAAACAGCTCAGCAAAGATATTTAAAGCCTGACTCAGTACTAAATGAGTCAGACACGGCTGCACTGAGAGGCAAGGGGAGGCAGAGCAGGGGGGGGAAGAATCTGCTCCTCCGCAGCTCCCACTCACTGTGATGAAGCTGCTTGGGCATTTGGGACAGGCACTGGTGTGCCACGGCAGCTGAAGCAGGGCTGGAAACACCACCGAGGGCACCAGCTGAGCTTTCATTGCATGCAGCACGTACCCAATGGGTAGGTTTAAACAGAGCCACATTTTAACAGATTAACAGGCTCCATCCATTCTGACAAACTGGGTTTGATTAACCCTCACCTGAAAGCTGACTGCTACAGGGTCTCCAAGCACTTGGGAGCTTCCCATGCTCTCCAGGTTCTTTCCTCCCCTCCTGCATTTTGCTTTTCCCACAATAAAAAGACAACTTTCTTCTGCAGTAAAGGTGGGAGCTGCTTAAGTCAAATCACCTTGTTCCTGTGAACTTTTTCTCCCTAATACACACTATGGAAGGCACCACTTAGAAAAGACAAATCAAGAGCTGCATAACCTGGTTTGAGGTTGTACCAAGCTTGCAATGCATTTCAGGAGATGGAAACTTAGTACTTTCTACTACCAAGAATGCAGGAGAAAGCCAGCTATGTTTAAAGCAGCTCAGCTTCAAATCACCTCCAGTGATTTTAAAGGGGAGGAAGCATCACTTAACCGCTCACGACCGGCATTGCTGTGGTAAAACCCCATGACTGCTGCAACACCTACAAATTAAGTTATTTTATAGAATCCATCAGGTTTCTTTCTTGTAAGGAGCATACAGCATCTGTGCTGCACCTCTGCAACCAAGAGACATGATCTCACAGCACACCTCTGCGTGTGGGAAGGCTGCACCACACACCAGTACCAGGCACAGTATCAATGCACACAGGAAACAGAAGCATCAGGGACTGGTGCTATCAGCATATCTCTGAAATAAATCCAGCATCCTGTGCTGCATGTCTCCAGCCCATGCATAACCCCTGCCATATCCTGGCCCCTGCTTCCTCCCTCAGACACACATCACAGTGGGATGGAGAGGGACAGGCCGTCCTCCCAGCCTTGCCAGCACAGACATCACACGTGTGACACTACTTGAAGAGATCTACAGGGGCAGCCACTGCCTTTCATTAACAGCCCAAGCTCACAAGCTTCAACTGCCTGAGTGAAGAATGAGGGCAGGTCAAGACCTGGAAAGCCACCGTGGTCCTTTCACCGTGGTCCTTTCAAGGCCCACATGAAACAGCCTGGCTTTACGTGGCTACCTGCTCTTCCCAAGAGCATTTCTGAATGCTTCCAAGGGATAAAAGAAGGAATTATTCCCCTTTTAATGGTAGAATCAGAGGAAGTTTAAATGAAAACCAGGTAATTTGGGGTTTGGGGGGGGGAAAGTGTGGGTCCAAAGTATTTCTCTTTAGCAGCTCAGCATCCAGCACTCCAGAGCCATGGGCACATGCCACCTTAGAGCTACAGACATCAAAATGGTTTAGAAACAGGTAACAAAGCCGTCGGAATCCTTGTCAAATATGTTTCCAACTATAGTAAGAAATGAGTCTACAGCAAAGCAGAGCTCATCCAGGCAGTTCTCGCTGCAAGCATTTGCTTGGCTCCAATCTATACACACCTGAAAACAGGGATTTTTAGTGAAAGCACTGACCCAGTCTCAGCTACAGGCTGAAGAGAGATGACAACTCAGCAACACAGACCTTATTTTCACTCAAAAAGCATGATGCACAGCCCTAGTTTAAAAAAGGGTAAGAGAAAGGGAACAGAAAAGAGCAAGGCACCAAACGAGCACACACCAAACCACAAGCATCAGTTCCTAGAGACAACGTGAAAGGGCCTCTCAAGGCGCAGCTTCTACAGCCACATGCGCTGTTAACCTGACATGTACTCTCCCCTCTTATTGTTCCCTGGAGAGATGCACTGGGATGGAGAAAGACAGGGAAAGATACCCCTGGGACAGAGGAGAGGGGAGCAAACACCACTCACCCAGCTTTAGGGAAGGAAGAAAAGAGAATAACCTCCTGAGCACTGCCCTGCTTGTCACCCACACCTCCCTTGCTCATCTTCACATGCAGAAACCAAATTACTTAACATATCCAAGGGGAAACGTGCTATCAGCATTTTACAGACCTGTGAGAGAAACACGCAGGCGTCTGGGGCTGGCTGGACCCTCGTGGCCATAACTTTCCCATTCCTTGAGAGAGGCGCAGATTCGAGGGACACTACAGCCACGTGCCATGGTTATTTTTACCCTGGCTCTTACATCCTGAATACTCTAAACAAGACTGCTTGATTTTGAACTCTAAGGGTTCCTCATGCCAGGTTTTTCATGTTACTGTGAACCAGGCCATGAAAAGGGATAGGGCTGTTTGAAGTGTCTACTAAACATTGCTCAATACCCTACCAAAATCCCTTCATTGCCGAGAGTCATGTTTGCAAAGCAAACTCAAATCTGGCACTTCCGCAAAGGCAAGATTTATGACCAAAATCCCATTAGAACTGACAGATTCCCTCCGCAATAAGAAAACCCAAACAAACAGAAAGAACGATGCAGCAGTGAAGGCTGGAACCACGAGACCTGGGGCTCTACCCTTGGCTTCACCAAGGACCTGCACTTGCCAAGTTGTAGGCACAAAGTGCCCTGTTCTGGCACTGCTAGATGACAGCTCCACTCACTAACTGCTCACTTATTTGTTACACATCATGTTCTTGGATATTAAATTACTCAATGAAGTCAAAAGCACATTAAATACTTCCCTAAAATTAATCAAAGCTGTCAACGATTATGCAATTGTTACACACAAGCTACAGAAACGTGCTGGGAGGAGGGATGGTGGATCACAAATGAAAGGGTGTTCGTCTGCAAATCACACAATTACTTAACAGACACCTCCCATAAAAAGCAGTGAGACACACACCACCATAGACTTACCCTGTAAGCTAGCACAGAATTCACTTAAATAATAAAAATCACGGCCATGGATTCACTTGCCAAGTCCCTTCTCCAAGGTAGTGAATGTCCCTGTCCTTAGGGCACGCAGAAAACCTCCTTAATAACTTCTCCTGATGGCATTAACATCATCAAAATCAGAGGGAAGAAAAAAAAGACCAAAAAAGAGACCAGAAGTCAGACTTCAGTGTGACTTTAAAGTAAATTTGACAAACTTCCATTCACACAATCTTCAGTCTGCCTCTTCTATTGCTCATTATCACTGTGGCATCTGACACGCAAGTAAACGTCTTTTATATATTAACATTTTATAGTAGCATACATCTCTTATCCATTATGGCAGGAATCTCACCCTCAATTTTACAATTTTAACAGTAAAAACTTCAGAATTTCCACTGACTGCTTTCAGCATCAAATCAAATACAGCTCAAGGCAGCAAGTGTGTAGCTAACTATAAGCACCATCGTGTCGTAGGATACGTCTCTGCCCAACTGCGGAGCATTACTGACTGCAGCATCCATATAGTCCCCCCAGGTTTATAAGCTTTTGTTCTCCATAATTCAGTGCAGGGGAAACACTGAGTTATTATTAGGTCTTAGCCCACCTATTTTGTAACTTCAGCATTAGAGAACAGGTAATTTGGACATTTAGAAACACACATGCTCCTCGGGGGAGCCTAAGAACACCAAAGAACTGAACCACAGAATGGTTTGGGTTGGAAGGGACCTTAAATCTCATTAACTTCCCAGCCCCTGTCATGGGCAGGGACACCTTCCACTCGAGCAGCTTGCTCCGAGCCTCATCTGACCTGGTAACCTGAAGCAACTCATAAGTGAATTCCAATTCCCTACAATAGAACTTGGGAATTGGATCTAGTCCTGAACCACCACTGTGCTAAAAAGCATTTTAATAAAGTAACTATAAACTGAATTCACCGGGATTAGTGAAAAGCATGACAGTATTTCAATACTGTAACATTTCATATTTCTAAAAGAAATTTTCACCAACTCTTTGTCAACTTACAAACAAGAAGGCAGCAACGTTTTAATGACATACCCTGTCCAAGTGAGGCAATCATGAGTCTATCAGTCACGATATCTAAAGACTTGTTTTGAAGTATTAGCTAGAAACCAAAAACCACAGCCAAAAGCACATTCGAAAAGCCAAGCCAGTGACAAGCCAAATGAGCAAACAGGTATCTGAGAAGCCTGACACTGAAGCCTGACACTGCTCTGAGATGTTATTTGAAGTGTTCAACCGGAAAAAGGCAAAGGAGCTGCCTGCAGATCTTGCACACATCCATTCTCCACAGCTGAAGTCCTGGCCCTGTGCTCCTCTGAACCGCGTCCAAATCACCAGTTTCTGCACAATTTCACATCCTCCGCAGTGCATTGAGGAGTTACTGACGCAGGGCCAAAGCCATAAAAGCCTGGGCTAAGAGTAAAGTCCTCTAGCAACAGAGTCGCCTTTTCCGCCTTCAGTGTTGTGCTGAGCTGGAGCGCTGAGCAAATTAACTACAGCACACACAAAAAAGGCAGGGAAAGAACCTTCTGTGGAGACAGCGGGAATTCCGCAACGTGAAAAAGTGATTTTATGCACAAACAGATTGAGATTGATCTTCTTCAGTCTGTGATCTTTTCTGCAAGCAGCTTCATGCTGAACTTGCAATCTTAAACATCAGAATGTTAACTTCTATGGAAGCAACTGCCTACTTATTCATTTGGAATTGCTTTGCTATAGAGGACACCAGGCAAGGAAGAAGTACACTGGGCAGCCAAAGCCTGCCATGCTGAAACGGCTAATTTCTTTTTTGTCCTATTAGTCTGCACTTGCAGAAAGTTGCTAGGGACATGTGCCAGGCAAAGGCAGAAAGGAAGCCAGAAGCAAAACTCAAAGCCCAACACGCACCGTGTCCCCAGATTAGAACAAACGGCTACATCACTCACCATCATTGGCAGTAACTCCAACCAGACTGCAGCACTGCTGCAGATTTACTACTAATGCACACTGGTCTGCAAGCGGGAGGAAGGACACAGCATCTTAACATCCCAGCCTGGTTTGGGTTGGAAGGGAGCTTAAAGCTCCTCCAGCTCCAATCCCTGCCATGGGCAGGGACACCTTCCACTAGAGCAGCTTGCTCCAAGCCCCTGTGTCCAACCTGG
>WYDI02030808.1:31050-42308 GCA_009867235.2 Psittacus erithacus
TGAACACTGCCAGGGATGGGGCAGCCACAGCTTCTCTGGGCACCCTGTGCCAGCGCCTCAGCACCCTCCCAGGGAAAGAGCTTCTTCCTTATATCCAACCTATATCTCCACTGCTTAAGTTTGAACCCTGTGCTACAGTCCCGGGTAGAGTCTCTCTCCGGCATCCTTTTAGGCCCCCTTCAGACACTGGAAGGCTGACATCCACCTGAACTGGGTGGATTTAGAGGAAAATAGACTTTTCCCAATTATTTACATAAAACAGTTTAATGGGAAGCATCGTGCGACCACATTATGGAAGCAGCCGATGAACCACACACAGCCAACACCTGCATAGCAGAGAGCCAGCAGAACCAGGGTCCTCTAAGCAACACCATGCAGTCAGCCACTTCTCCTCATCTAGAGATCCTTGGGTAGAGCAAAGGGTTTTACACAATTCAGAGGAGTTCTCAACAGCTTTCTGTGAAGCAAAATACTTCCTTTCCCCCTTCTGCATTAGCAAAACACATAAATGTTAAAGGGCATAAACATTAGACACAGAAGCTGTTCATGGGATTTCCCCCATCTCTTGTCCACCAAAGCCACAACTCACCACTGATTTTTAAGACCCACAGAGTGGTTTTACCCATTTTCTTTACTGGAAAAACTGTTCTGATCTTTCTTAATACAGATTAAATACCAGACAGACTCTAGAAGGCTCAATCACAGCAAAACACCAGCTACATTAGACTTAGTAAGAATAATTTGTTGTGCTGATAGTAGCTTGGCAACCTTCTTCACTATGTTCTTCCTGGTTTATGTAATTATAGTAAATAAGTGACATGAGGTAGCCAGATTGTCACTGCAACTGCAGCTTGCACTTTATTTCTGCAGTAACAGATACAATAGACACTGGTCCCAAAGCCCTAGGCACTGCTGGGGGCTGGAACCCAGTTTGTCCTTACTTGGTCTCCAGCACCTAATCTTTGATGGAGAGATCAATACAGCTTCCTTGTGATTAAGGTTAGAATCATAGAATACTTTGGGTTGGAAGGGACCTGCAAAGGTCATTTAGTCCAACCCCCCTGCAATGAGAAGGGACATCTTCAACTAGACCTTCTTTGAAACTTCTCAAAGACTGTAGAGGTTTAAACAGCTCTTCAAGCCTATTTCTACCCATCAACGATAAATTCTAAGCCTCTAAACACCACACTGCCTGTTAGCATGGACCACTGCCCAGCTTTTCAGGAGCCTGGGCTAACTTACAAGTGCCAGAAAACACTAAGATTCTTTAAATCCTACTGGCAAAGCTGCCACAAACAGTTTGTGTGTATACATTGCATTTGACCATGTAGACCCATCTAAAGGTCAGGTTTGCATATGCAGTTTGATTTTCACTGCTTTAAAAACACTTTGCTGTTCCGTGTGTGTCAGCCACAAGCAACCAAAACACCTACTGTTCCCATACAATGTGGCTAATTAAACGCCTGTTTTAACACTGAGTTTCTTGAATGCCCTACTTACCATATGGCCACTTATTAATACTCCACTGTTTATCAGTTTAAATAAAACCCCTACAGTAATGAGTATCCCTGTAATGAGTACTTAAACACAGTTCACCATGGATGTATTTAAGTACTGTAAAGCAGAACTGTACCTTTTGAAATGTCTTCATGGTGAATTTTAAGGCTTAATAATAGTCTGAATAACAGGAAGTTAATGTACAGAATTAACTGTAAACAGAAGAAAAAGTAATGGTTTTATTAGTTTTCATAAGTAAATGAAGTTATTTAATGCGGTACTTAATCCATCAGTATTTAGCTCAGTCCCTTAATGCTGCTTCCTGGAATCTGGGGGCAAAGGGAAACTGAGCTGTCTTTTGCAACAAAAATCAGATTTTCTTCCACATGAAGATTTAACCAAAGGAATATTTAGAACTGTTATTAACACTCTAGTGCTGGAGGCTGATGACAGTTTTCAGGTCAGGAAGTTTGAGGACCAAACCACTGGCAGATCTGATCTCTGCACTGGGGGTTCTCTAGTTTTCAAATCCTCCTGAATCTATCAGGCTTAAAAGAGGCCAAACTCCTTTGACAATTTATCCTGGAATTTCCTTTGTGGAAAATAAAAAGGTATTTTTATTTTCTAACTAACCCCTAAAGGAAATAGCTCTGACAGTGTAAATCAGTTTTCTATGAGCCAGTTCAGTATTTATAGGTCAAGCCTGATTACAACCAAAATAGATTATTCTACAGCTGTCTTTAAACACCAACAATAAAACAACCCCACGGGCAGTTGGACTCCTGCTCCCAGGAGAGGAGACACTATGTTTAACGCATGAGGAAGGGAGGACACATCCTAACAAGATGAGTACCACTGGCTTCCCCTCCACTCCACCAACAGTATTCAATCAGGAACAGAAATAAACTCTTCTTTTGTCTTGGAAATGAGAAGATGTAAGGCAAGAGTAAAAAAATAAAGTATTAGTATGCAAATTTGTTTAACACATGGCCTGGAGACAGTCAGTTCTGCACTCTGAGCAAGACCCGAGAACATGTTACACTGAATGTGGATGTTAACTGCCACTATCCACAATTTCTGTGCTTGCCATTTTGGTTAGGACACCTTTCCATCACAGTTAAAACTCCCATTCAGCTGTATTTTTCTACAGTAAACCTATAAATACACCATCAGCCATAAAAATCCATGGGCACCACAGGCACCGGTTTGAAACTGTGTTTAGGAGCTTTTTTAATCTCCTGCCCATACAGGTACAGTTAACATGGATTTGGCATGAGAAGGACAATAAAAGAAGTTTCAGTCTCTCAGCTTTGTAGACATGACTTAGCTTTTCTGACAGGCACAGCTACTCCACTGCCCCACTCAAGTGTTGGTGCTCTACAGACTTAAGACTTGACATTGCATTTGTGATGAGGGCTTAGAGCAAACAGTTCATTTAACAGAGAAGCCACAAAGTACTGAAATTAGAGAATAAAGGAAAAGAGCCACTTTCTCAGAATCACACCACTGAGGAAAGTGTCCTGAAGCATTAAAACATGTTTGATCATTTCCAATGAGATTCCTAAAAAAGCTTTATTCTAAACCTGAGTGCATGCTAGTGGTCAATATGCCAACGCAGTGTATTCATGAAATAAAACAAAGACATGAGAATATTGTAATCCCTGTGACTTTCTTTTTCATCTCTCTGATGAGTTAAAAAGCCCTAAGTGCATAAATATTTCATGAGATAGGCTGTCTGGAACCATTTCAGTCTGTATCTTTAATCTTCATGTTATTTTCAACTCCGGTTAGTGTTGTAATCCAAAGCAGAAAGCTACAATTGGCTGAATTTATTTTATCTTCAGCTGTATTTATGTCATAAATCCATCAAGATCTGTGTCCTCCAGGCCTGATACGCAGTGAGTTACCCAGCACAGTACTAAACACATCAAATCTCAGGGTAAAGTAAGATGTGCTGGAACGAGAGTACTTACGCAAAAAGCAGAACTGCGCCAGAAATAACCTTCCCCAGTGAACTATGAGTTACTCCAAGCCATCACGTGGTAGGTGGCATATAAAAAGATATTATTCTGAATGTCAGCTGTCTGTAATGAAAGTTTTCCTCTTCCCAGCAGCCCCTCCCTACAACTTCCAAGTTTATTTGCATTAGAGAAAAGACTATAACATAAAAAGCAACATAAAAGGCGCTGCAACCAATATATCCAGCCAAACTGCTCCTCCCACATACCCCGTGCTTTCCAGAGGAAGGGTCTATTTCCAATTAATGTGTTAAAAAAGTGAGATGCCCGATTCCATACAGATTATTCACTGGGACAAACTAGCAGTCTTCTAGAAGCATGCAGCACCCACAAGGGCACACTGCAGCCAGCTACAGCCAGAGATGCTCAGATCTTCTAAAGAGCAGACTTCACAGCCCTGGGTTCACACGCAATGCCCTAATTTAAACATGACAAAGTCACATTTTTTTCTGTATTAGAACACAACAAAACACTTCAACAACCCCCCCCAAACGTTCCAGAATGTGCAGTTCTAGCTGCTTACAAGTGAAATGCAACTGTGTTCTTTCTGTAATGCTCCAGCAACCAGCAAGTTACACAATGCAACCAATTGACTGTGTGCTACCAGTCGCAGCCCACTTCCAAAAAGCAGATTTCTGCAGTCAACAATTACCTATGACAGACATGCTCATCCTACTCCTTACATGAGTGTGTGAAGCATCAAGGCAGCACACAGTTTTGACTGCCTCCGTCAAGTGATTAATAAAGATGTTTCAGCTGAAACACAGCCACTGCTGCGGGCATCCCCAGACCTCTTGCTTCAGGTGGATTTAAATACTTTCCATGCTATCAATATTCAAAAGAAATAACAAACCCTAATAACTCAGGCCACCTGCTCAATGGGGCTGCTATTGACTGAAAATAAGGGGAGCCAGGAAACAAAGTGAGAAGGGTGAGAAAGCCAAGACAACCACCTGTAAGGTGTGGGCTATAAGCAGCCCTGGAGCTTCCTTTTTTCCTGTCTGTCCTATGTTACGCGCTCCTTCTGTGCTGTAAAAGCCCTGCAGAAGGTCAGACTATCCCCCCAGATAAAGGATTTTGATCATCAAAAGAAAACAAATGGCAGTTTTCAAAACATACCAAGGTCTGTCTTTGCCAGCATCTGGATTTCTCAATCCCAGGAATTAAATACGTGCTTTTCCCTAGGTTCACATCAAGCCACTACAGCTGCACTGAGGAAGTGCCAGTTCAGGTATAGCAGGTATTTCCCAACAGCCAGCACCCAATACCTGCCGGACCACTCGCAGCACGGAGCAGTAACACACATCAAAACATCAGCAACACACACATCAAAACATCATCTTCATGTGGCCGCATTCAGATTCCTGCAGAGTTACCCTACCTGCTTCAGCCAGCTGACGTGGGGAGAAAAGAGCCCTTTGTCATGCCCTGTGCACTACTATCACAGGAGAAACAGAAACAACACAGCTTTAATCTCGCCTTTTACTGGATGCACTGGCTACTGCAGTGTTGTGAAAGCAATCTGCAAATACAGAAGTTATAAACCCCAAAGGATTGGTGATCAAAATTAGGGCAGGTTCCCTGTGTCCCACTTCTTCCCACACATACCTCAAAGGATCTTCCCACAGCAGATGAATGCAATTTAACTTTAAACACACCATTCTGATTAGGAATGTAACACTCAGTGCCTCCTCCTTGAACACCACCCATCTTCCCACAGCCTCTTCATTTTAATATCATTAAATGGACTGCTTTAGACAACCTTAATTACTGCAGTATTTGCAAGGGGAGAAGTGATCTCTCAGTAAGTGGCTTCTGTCCCAGAGCTTTGGAGATCAAACCTTGTCTCATACCAAACCTGGAAGTGAAATGGCATCAGCAGGTCTAGCACCAGAACAGATTTCAGTGGATTTCAGTGTAAATACCGGGTACATGCTGTGCCCTGGCCAATGCTCTGCTGTCACTAAGGTCTATACAGCTTCCCTCTGCACTCCCCTTCCTTCAGAAGACAGCTCAGAAAATAGGCATTAATAACATTATTACTATCACAGGAAAGAAAAGGAAGCTCCTAATAATGAGCCATTTAGCTCCAAATGGTTTCAGTCAGCCTGCAGATAAGTAAAACCAACTCACAGTTGAGTGAACTTAACAGTCACCAACCCAACAAGCAAAGCCAACTGAAAAACAAGCACAGAAGACCCTAAGTTTGTTGCAAGAGAAAAGCAGACTGGTAAATGCAGGCTGCTCTTTACAAATAACCCATTACCACTGACAACAGAGAGCAAATATTCACCTATTTCTTCACCACCCAGAAGAAGCTACAGGTCATGTTCTTTCCAGACGTAGCAGGCAAACTAGATAGCCACCACGTTACCTCTGCTACAGTCCAAGCACAAGACAGACAGAAGGACACTGCCCTAAGTCAGATGTAGGAACTGCAGTTTCTTCTCCCTGAGCTATCTCAACATTTGACAGTGCAAGTATCAGCAAGGGAGACACTGGGCTGTGTGACTGTGTTTAATGACCATGAAACCACAGGCTGAAGCTCTGGCCACTCACCGCATCTTGCCCACTCAACCAGGTAATACAGCCATGCCATGTAAACTCAACGAAACAGAGGGTAATTCAGGTTGCAATGAGTCCTCAAACATCTCTGCTACAAACCCTTGCTCCTAAGGGGGCTACTTTCAAAGTCAGATTAAGCCACTCAAGACCTTGCCCCGTCAAGTTCTGCATTTCTGCAATGACAGAGATGCCAAAAGATCCTGGGCAGCCTGCTCCAGTGCTTAACCACTCCCACAGGAACAGCCTGTCCCTGCTTTAGCTGGTATTTCCCTTGCTGCCACTTGTCACCATGGCCTCTCATCCTTTCAGCGTGCAGCACTGCCCTTCCCTTGCCATGGCAGGCTTAAAGAGGCAGGCAGGGTCAGCCACTTGGTGACATGCCTATGGATGCTGAGATAAAACCAAACTTGCACCATGAGGTATCAGAACCTACCTTGCTCATCCAGCTTCTGCCAAACAGTCTCGATTTTGTTTGCTTCTAACATTACCAAGTAAACTGTTCTTAACAGGCATGAAACATCCACTTTATACCAGCTATAATCTCAAAAACCTTGGGTTTCTTTGCACATGGAAGATATTCCTTACAGAGGCAGGTCCATCCTCTGGCAGTGGGGTCTTCCCTGAAAGCCCAGAGGCAGGGACACAAATACAGGCAGTAAAACAACAGAGTGGGGGATGCTTCGGAGCAGAACCAGTCATGAAGCTAAGACCACAGCATGACAACCTCATGCCAGAACACTCAGACTTGTCCCAAATGCAAATCTCAACTACACGGAGTTTGAACTATCAAAGAATATTTAAATAAGGTATCATTCCTGCAGTAACTTTCCTAGGGGCTTCAGGACTTTTAGGGAAGAAAGCTAAAAGCAACACTGAAATACAGAATTAATGTCATATGTCATTAGATACTATTTTTTCAACATCTAATTTGCAAGTGCACATACAGGCAATTCCAAGGTTATTTCTATTTCAACACATTCATATAGAAAGTATACTGTCTGATACTTGACATGAGGTAACTTTCTTACATCCTTCTTATTGAGAAGCTAGTAATGAAAGTGTATCTTCTTCACACTTACTTCAATCCTTTATCTTTTAGTGTACTATTTCAACAGTTCTTCATTTAACCAACACTTCTTTTATCATTCTAATATTGGTGTTGGAGACACTAAACTGGATCAGTTTGACTCCTACTTGGTTCTTGCTTCCAAGCATTCCTGAATGCTCAACAATGGGAAAGCAAAGGAGTTCAATTTTTGACTTGCCCAAAAGCTCTAACACAAGCACAGAGGATGAATAACCCACTACTACTTCTAAGTGTACTGCCTAAAAAAGAATATAAAGTCAACCATTCTGGAAAGTGTTTTACCCATAAAAAATTGTGCCTCTCTTCTTAGACTGACTCATGCAACCTGCTTGCAGGCGTAGGATTGAAACAGATTCAACTTCAAAACTTTAGGCTTTATTTAACCATTTCCATTAACTGAACTATATTGAACTTTATTATATTTGCAACCCTCATAGTGGGAAGCATATTGCATTTTCAGTCTGCAGGATAGCAGCTATAAGCTAATACAGCTGCAGTCTTGTTTCAGCCTGGGCTTTATGAATTAAAAGTAGGTCCTCCTTTATCCTCTCTGTCTGTATGATGCTAGGATGTAATCCAAGGAGAAGGCTGTTTGAGAGGTGGACTTTTTAGGACATTCATTTATACCCAGAGAGCAGCCTAAGAACCCAAAAAAATCTCAAATCCCAGCTGCCACCACACTTCAGTCCTGCAGCAAATACGTAAGCTTGACCATCTCAGTGAGACAGGCTGGATAGAATGAGACAGCTCAGAAAGATGAACTTCTCTTTCAAACTTTCTAACATCCTTACTTATCTCTGCCATTAGGTGTCACGTTCCCAGCACTAGAAACTATTGCAAAGTGTGAACACAAATGCCCAAGTGAAAATTTGACCCAGGGATCTATGAGCGCTCCTCCAAGAAGATGCTTTCATTAAAATTCTGTTTCATTTCCTATATTGCTCCTTCAATACGAAAAAGCAAATTGATCACTAGCTCAGAGCTCAGCATAAAATGAATTCAGGCTGTACTCTAACCACCATCCCCTCTTAAGAAAACCCAACAACCACCCACCTCAAATCAAGGCTGAAACCAAATTCAAACACACCAACCGGAATGAGCTTTAAAAGTCAGTCTCTCTTCAATCTGCTTCTGCAGAATTAACCACACAAAGCTATCAGAAGTGCTTGATGCTTAACATTAACCTGGCTCATCAGAAAGCGATAAATAGGAAGTCTCCCACATTATCCTAAAAACAGAAGGTTTTGATGAGGATCCAGAGGCAGACCCGGCTGACTGAGCCCTGCAGAGCCCTGCTGAACTCACTTCAGCAAGGCTGAAAGTAACACCAAACCGAGGGGAATTCTCAATTTCAAACAGCTACAAGTAAAAAGCAGTTCAAACACAAACAGTAAAGACTTGAACTTTATGCGTATGCAGAAGATTCGCTTCCTTTTGTCTAGTATGAACAGGTAATACGTTCCTGTCCTCAGAACATTAGGATTCCTCTTTAAGATGACTTTTTATAAGTCTCTGTAAAGTTGCACAGAAGCAATCCACTCTCTAAACACTAAGCACAAGTTCAAAGTGCCACCGAGTGCACTGTGCATCCACGTGGTACAAGAGAAAACCCTGCAATATAAAGTACAAACAACTGTTTGGAGTTGTTTATGCCCAAGACTATGATTCAGCACACAATTAAAACTTTAATGTCAGAGTATGTCCTCATGCTATGCTCCTGCTATCCAATGCCATTTCAGTTAAAGAACAGCCCTCAGACTGGATGAACAGCCACAAAATGCATCAGAAATAGTCCGTGTATTTGCAGCTTATGGCTTCTAATATAAACCATTCTGATCAACTGCGTAAACATCAGTCTGCAAATAAAAGCATTACCGTGTCACTGCAATGACACTGTGCTAGCAATTCAGTCCATTTGGCACGTAGTCCTCTCAAAATCTGCAGCAAAGCTACTTACCCTAAAAACGGCCGCACCAGAGCCAGGACACGTGATGCCAGAGCCCGCTCAGCTCCCTTCCACTCTTCAGAATTACAGCTCTGCCAGCACCAGCTGGGCCTTCTAAATGTCATCAAGGTTTCCTTCACACCACACACCGTCCCCTGATCACCTACACCCTTTGGGACATACTACCCTACATCTACAAAGGCCCTAGAAATACCTGCTTTTAGGAAGTATAACTGAGTTCTCCATGGGTAGTCTTAGCCTGACACAACCCAAGCGCTCCTCTCCTTCTGGTGCGTAGAAAACACTGTGCACAAAACCAGATATTTTTAGAAGCTGTGGATGTGAGCACAGCACTTCCTGCCGACTCCACCTTGTGCCACATGCGTATTCGCATCCTCATTCCCAAAACTAGGATTTCACAACTTCTGCTGCCTGCCACAACAGAGAGAACGAAGGGACAACGTGCCGAGGATGACAATCTCCCAGTGTCTAAGTCAGCAGTAAGAACTCCTGTTGGAGTTTGTTTGCCACTCTTCAGGCAATCGCATCAATAAATCAATGGTGTTTTTTCCTGCCATAATGATGAACAGAACATTAAATGTTTTTATTTATCACACTGGTCTTTTCCATAGCAACATGGCATTCCCGGAGCAATGAAGTCACTATAGCAACATGATAATGATGTCAGTTTAATCGGACAGCAGTTCATCCTTGGGACACGGCGAACTGCGCCGCCTCCATAAATTATGAGAAGTCACAGACAGCACAGAGGCTCCCCCTAAAACTTCCCTTTAAGTCGCCTCATTTCAGATAACTTCTCATTAAAGGCACAGCCCTTCAGCTGCTAACGCACTACTCTGTTCCTCCATAGCTCCATTTGCCACTGCCTAAAAGTCTCCCAAATTCCCATGTTAAAACCCGTTCGGAACCCGAGGGCCCTGCCAGCACCAGTGGGAGTCTGCAAGCTCCCATTTCAGTCGGAATAAGCAAGGATAAAAACTACCACCACGGCAGACAGCTGCTCTCCACGCAACAGCCGGCTTCCTCCATTTAACTGCAGAGAAGCTGTGTCTCTCTTTGCGTGGAGCTCTACTACTACTCACAGAGAAGCACAAAGGCAACAGAAATCAGAGAGCGCTGATCCAACACTCTGACGGCAGAGAGGCGTTTTCAAGCCAAACAGCTATTTTAAGTGTATTATCTCCCTTGTTAAGCTACTGAAAGGAAAGAGACAAAGTTTTCAAGGGTTGCCCTTCCTGTCTGCAGCTCTTTCCAAGCTGTGAGCAAAGCAAAACTCAAGAGCCGATTCCAGTTGGGGCTGACTCAGTGCACCCAAACCCCAACCCCCGTAGCTCAAACATCACAAGCAAAGCCACTAATTCACAAGTATCTAAACACAAAAGTTTCCCCTACGTACAGTCCCTTTAAAGGGACTGAGGGAAGCTCAAGAACCATTTCAGAGCTGAAGGGCTGTGAGACAACGGGGCCCTGGGCTCGGAGGCTGAGGACAGCGCAGCGCGCTGCCCGCACGGCTCATAAGGCTGCTCAGGACACACTAAAGCCCCAGCTGCGCCCTTGGCCTGGCTCATCGCTCCTTACCCAAACCCCAGCTCTCTGCCGGCACCATCCAGCCCGCCCATACCCCTCATCCTCGCTCCCCGCTTACCTCCAAGCGGCCGTCGGGGCCGACAGGACAACACGAGAGCCTTCTGCGCCCCGTTACATCTCGGGGCCGGCGCACACCTGACTGTACGAAACACCGAAAGAATCCCGGTTTATTCCCCGAGGCTCGGCGGAACCCTTCCACCGAGGGCCAACCGCCCCGCCTCGGCCCCTGCCCGCCTGCCCTCGCCCGCCCGCACAAGATGGATGTCCAGCCTGCCCCCGCCGCTCGCAGGGACGGGACGGGCGGCCCGGCAGCGGGGAGCCCCGCACCGCACCGCCCCGCCCAGGGCCCAGCGCCCGCCCCGCCGCGGCCAGGGCCGGGGACAAGCCGCCTCCCGGCCGGGTTTCGCCGCGCCCCTGGGGAGGGAGCGCTCGGCCCGTCCCCGCTGACACCGCCTCGCCCCGGACCCCCGCCGCCCTCCCGGGGCCGTCCCACTCGCTCCCGCCCCGGCCCCGCGGCCTCACCGCGGCCAGGCCCCAG
>WYDI02030810.1:0-16367 GCA_009867235.2 Psittacus erithacus
TATACCTTAGTTACTGGACTGTTCTTATCTCAACCCGTGGGAGTTGCATTCTTTCAGTTCTCCTCCCCATCCCTCTGGGAGTGGGGGGGTGGGGGGAAGGACAGGTTGTGGGGGGAAAACAAGCAGGCTACGTGCTTTGTCTAATTTACAACTAAGCTTAAACCACAACAGAGAGCAAAATGGGAACTCATTATCCCATAAGCTAAAGCAAATAGCTGTAAGTGTAATGGGAACATCATCTGAGGCGTGGGAGGAGAATAAAGGAGGAAGGGACTGGAAGGTGGGAAACTGTCACAGGTTAAAGTAATTTTAAGTTAAATCAACAAGCAACAAACAAACCAACAAACCCCACCACAGAAGTTCGTGAATGTGAATGAAAATAGAGGTGAAATGTAAAAAAATTAACTCTAAACATCAAAATATTTCAATACATAATATATAATTGCTATCATATACATAGTGGGAATAAAGCAAAGACATCAGAACAAAAGAAATGGAAGAGTGTAAAGGAGACAAGAAAGTCTAAGTGGAGCATCTATTTCAATACTGAAATGTTTCACAATTTTCCCAGTTTCACTAAAACAGATCATTATAAGCAAGTAGGATTTGCCAGAGGGAAGCTGGTTAGTTAAAAAAGAAAAAATAAAATATTATCAGCTCTTGCTGTAAATGATACTTGTATCTGTGCCCAGATATTTTGCCTTTGGGAGCAAAGCAGGGTTTCTTCCCCCCATCTGCTGTTCTTGAAGAGATTTTACAGTATTCCCTCATGCTGTCTCCCTGCGGTTCCAGTGAAGAACTTGGTGTAGTCTGAGGATACAGATAGACCATAATGAATTTTATAGTGAAGAAAAAAGACGACGAGTCTGGTTCTAGAAAGTTAACTTGCAGGTCATCTGCTGCCAGATTACTGTTTTAATTAAGGTACTGCCTAGGAATATCAGACAGAAATTAGGAATCTATTTCTGAACACAACATAGTGATAAATAACACAAATTTCACCACTTCTAATAAAAGAATAAGAAAATGCTAGCCAAATTTTGTGCCCAGTTCAGATAGTCTGATCACAGAAGCTCACAGTCCAGGAGTTGGTCTTGACACAGGGGAGATGCCAAACAGAAAAGAGCAACAGTGGTAGCAAGAAAACAAGCAACAAAAAAAGGGAATTAAATCTAATGTGAAACCAGGACTTTGAGGACACAGCTTCATATGTGCACATGTTTTATCTTCTCAAAGCTGTGATAATAGTAGCTGCAATACAGTTTGCCATAAGGCCTTTTCATTATTTCTGTTCACTGGAGGAGAAAGGTGGAAACTCATACTGTACACTGCTGATAAACACTCACCAGATGCAGTAAGACCTGCACTAAGTAAACTCTGAAGTTAAGCACATTTTAGAAGTTCACTGGAATTTTCTGCTTTTCTATTGTATGTTTTCTAGTCAATTTTTGCAGTTCATTCAGTATGAGGTCCTATAGCTCTACAGACATTATATAATCTTCTTAATTACTACCAACCGTTACTTCTTCCCTATTCATCATTTTTTCATGCTCTGGTAGATTGCTTGTCCTCATTTTAATCAGTCAACTCATCCTACGAGTCAGAATCTCTGTAAATGTCAAGTCAATACTTAATTCTGTTAAGGTTGAAATTTAAAACCTTATCTCATAAACCAAACCACATTTTGCAGTCTGGGCTCTGAATCAAAGTCAGGTGACATGAGGGAAAGTTCAGAGAATCAGAAGAAATTCCTGGAATATTTTAAAAGTGAGTGACAATAAATTGCGTGTCCCATCAAATTCCACTCCAGGTAGATCCCTGCCACCCTATGCTAGAACATATCGTCAAAGGCTTACCATTTCCAGTAAAGATTATTGTATTTTAGTAAGGACTTAAAGGGATATTCTGCATCCATTAGTGGTCTGCTCAGTGCTGGAAGGCTTAATGAATTGCTAGAGATGTCTAGAATAGCGTATCATCACTCACTTTTTTGGAAAAGTACCAAGGAGATTATAAAATTATACCCTTTTATATTTTTTTAATTAATAACTAAGGAGACACTGCTTTTAACTGCAAGAAAATTCAGTAATCATTAAATACATAGAGATCACGCATCATAGAAAAATTAAAAGGAAATATAGAAAGATTTCTTTGGACAACAGTAGGTCCTGAATCTACAAAGACTTTCTAATTCCAAAGCTTCAAGAAGACACCATTTTCATGATTTGACAGGAGGACAGAAGTAGAGACATGCTCCTGCTTAGATTTTTGCTGGGAACTCAGACTCCCAGCACGGTGACTTTTTTCTTGATGGTTTAGATAGATACAAGATTGAATCTTCAGCTAAATGAGCTTCATGATATTAGTAAATGAGACGGCACTGCTCTATATTTACAGTCTTCTTGGAAACACAGGATTCATCTGCCCTTTCCAAGGAAGACATCAATGAACAGACTAAGAACTCAAAGCCAAACATTTTCCAGAAAACAATAATTTTATCTTTTTTTTTTAGGCTCGTACTGTTTTACTTATTTTAGATATAATCATGTAGAGGCACCAAAAGCATGGGGGGTTGAGCTGCTGAGTACCCTGAGATTTCTGTGAAAGATATGCTTAAACAAGCCAGGTAGGATGCATCCCTGAATGGGAGCTGCTTAGCCTCTGAGAAGTAAGGAACATTTTCTGGTTTCTCACAAGCCTCCAAGATCACTTTACAAAAGGCGTTAGAAAGGAAAATGCAAACAAAACAAAGCAAGCTGAGCTAGGAAACACAATTTCTCTTTTGAACAGAACCTACAGCAGAGCAAGTGCAACCTTTAGAAGTGTCAGCACTAGACCTGGGCCTTCACCTCCCTGGAAAGCACCCTCTCTTTCAGTGACTGTTGGGCCCCATTGCTACTAACTCAAGACATCAAATACCTGGGGAAAGATTGCAAATTTTTTTAATTGCTTGTTTTAAAGCAAAACCTAGAATGTTCAGACAGATTCATAGACTTATAAAAAACATTTCTCAGATACAGGTCTTCGGTTTCAGTATGGACTTTAATAACTGAATTCCCATCTAGTCTTGAGGCGTGACCAGAATAACTTTGGCAAGATCTCCCATCCTGAGCAACTGAGCAAGACTTTTTACTCCCTCGAACACAAAAAGCCCTCCACTATCGACTGAAACTGAAACCAAGCTCTCCTTTTTTTTTTTTTTTTTACATACCACTTAGACAAATAGAGTGGGGTTAAAGTGTCCTCACAGTAAGGGAAGGGGGATGCAAAGCTACAACAGAAAGGAGACAAAAGTCATTGTTTTGTTATCCTCCATGCTGGCAACCACACCCCTGTTGTCCACCATCCTATTTTCAAGCTCACATCCTGCTAGGATGCTGCAGAGACTGCCTCCAGCTTAGACCAACTTGTGCTAGGGGGACTACAGGTGTTCCTCTGCATCAGAGCATCATTCGGCTATTTTGGGGCCTGGGAGAGGGCAAAGGCTGCTTGAAATCACAGTTGCCTCTCCTAACCGGCAAGTCAGAAGGGGTCTTTTTCCTCTAATTAGGACACCTTAAAAGGATAAGACCTGTTTAGGAAAATGATGAAGGGTCCTCACTGCTCTCCTTTTTGTCTTGCTATCCAGAAAATAGAAGAATTAACTCTTATCTGTAGGTTCCAATTGACACCTGCTTTTTGGAAGTGCTTCTCAATGAGAAGGAGAAAATCCTGGCTGCCACTACGCTATGGCCAGTGAAAAGGTCAGATGTGGAGCTCTTGCAAACCTGTGCTACTGTTCTGCTTGTTGCAAACCAGCTGGCAAACTTGGGGTCACTGAGGGTTAAAACATGCTCTGGGACACAGGCTTGGCTAATTGCTGTTATCCAAACAAGTTGGCAGCAACTCCCTTTGCACTGGAAATAAAGGCTCCTCTGTTAGGTTTGATAACTTCACCTTTCATTTAGTAAGTCTCCTCATCATGAAATTAACTGAAAAGAGAAGCCAGCATTACTGACTTAGAGCCATCAGCTTTTTCACTGATTTCAATGTTTTTTAAATTATACAGCAGAGTACCTGGGAAGTACTGGAGTAGAAAACATTAGGCCTTAGGCAGCACCCAAGAAACATAGTTTCTAAGTCAGGCTCTCAGCTTGATTTGCTTCCTGCTTCTGAGCTGCTGCATTCACCATCTCTGTTTTGTTTAGCCTTTGCTGTAGTGTCTCCTCCAATGGTGAATTCCTCCGCACAGGGGTTGTCTCCCACTGTGTATGTACAGAGCCCAGCAAGAGAAAAATCTATTCAGATCTTGCTGAAATACAAATAATCATCTAGTTTGACTGTGGCTGGGGATATACCTCACTAAAACAATGAGATAAAACACTGACCTTTGTTTAAAACCACTTCAAGAAATCGGTAAATTCCTCTTTGAGAGCTGATACTTGAGATAATAGTCTTCAAAATATAGCACACAAACCCAAGCAGAAATGCAAGCCTAGCTAGAAACCTGAGTGTGGCAGGAGATATTTGTCCAAGTCCTGCCTTGGGAACTCATGCACACATATGTAATGCAGAAAGAGGCACAGACCAAAGAGAGAAGGAAGCTCACTCTGAACAAGTATGGCAGTGTAATCAAGAAAAATACCTTGGTGAGTGAAGGAGGGCGTTGGCTTTAAGAGCATGGAGTGACAGTCTCTGTTTCAGCGTTTCTCCCTCTGCTCAAGGAAGGATGACCATCTTCTCAAATAAACAAGGTCTGTTTGTAGCAGTATCTCTCTCTTTGACCAGTTTCTCTTAAATGAGACAATACACAAGATCCTGATTTTTCAGCTAGATATACGCATCAAGGAAGTATCAATATTAGCATTACTTTTCAGTGTAGCAGAAAAAAGAAGCGTCAGGAGAAATAAGCCAGAAAAGATACACATGCACTGTATGATGTCAAAAAGCAGCACAAATCCCCAAACTCCACTATTTAGAAAGTTTTCCCCCTTGATTAGCTGTGACTTTTATTCTGATTTTGTTACAACTCACATGTGAGCCAAAGGACCTCCAAGCATTTCCACTATACCCTATGCCTTATCATAAGCATATAGTGAGCAGAAAAAGGGACGCAAACCAGAAGGCGATGGCTCCGGCCTAATCCTTCCAGCGGCACATTTCCCTGAAGAAGTAGCAGTCTCTGGGCCAATGACTGCGTGGGCAGGGGATGGAAAAGAATCCCAAACTCGGTACCTCACAGGTAGGTGGAGGATCTGATTCATGTTTTAATCATTTGTAGTAGCCTGCAGCCATAAGACCAAATACTTTCATCTCCTCAGATCTCATAAGCTAAGCAGTGTTAACTGGATCAATATTTGCAGTGGAAGGTCTCCAAGTGGCACCAACATGAGCAGGAAGTGATGCTGATGAGAGCTGGGCTCAACCTGGTACTGAGCCAGAACTGCAGGACAAGGTTTGGAAGAAGTTACTCTGGCTCTATTGCCACTTCTTACACAGGGCAATAAAGGGCAGCCCTGGTGATCTGTGGTCAATGAAAGCACCAGGCCACTTTCTCTCTGAGTAGGGTTTCCTGATACCCTGGACAAAGTCCAGCCTATGCAGTTGCATCCTAACTTCTTGCCACAGCTGGAGACAACACAGATTCTCCCTGCTAGAAACCCCACACAGGTCCCTGGGCTCTCTGTATGTGCTGATTTAATGCAGTCCAGAACTACAGTGATCCACAGTTCCAATTAACTTGACAAATTTAACAGGCTAAGGCTGCTAAACCTGGCCTGAAATCTCAGACTAATTTCAATAAAACCTAAGGATATGCTTAAGGAATGCACTGTGTTTTCTGAGCTGTTGTCTCTGGTTAAAAATAATGTGCCAGTAGATAGCGCTAAGTTTGAAATAAGGATCTTTGCGTATGCTTCAGCCCATTTTGTCTATTTTGGGAATAGCCAAAGGATTCAAGACTGAAAAAATAAGTACAAGCAAAATACAGTTGTCTCCTTGTTACTGAAACAAACACCAAGTCATATATTATCATTGTCATAAAAAAGCTCATTGGGACAGAGGGACTCAGTGCTACAGCCTGCAGCAAAGATACCATTAATAAAATAAATCACATCATTCACAACTACAAGTGCTTCACTTTAAAGGCAAAAAAATAGGGAGAACAGGACTGTGTGTACTTCGATGAAACAGTACAATCTGTATCAGTGTACTGCACACGTCAACACCACTTGTACAATGAATAAAGAGGAAATGCAACACAGTCAAATAACTTCATTAATCTTCTGCACAATGACCTTCTACTAAACTCGTATAACCAATGGTCCGTATGCTGTATAAGCTATCAGATTGCTCTCCTGTGAATAAATCAAATTCCACAGGAAAAAAATATATAATAAAAGCTGTATTATTAGTATCTTTTAAGGCTAATGGGCAAATATTTCAATAAAATATGACTTGAGTCCAAATAGGAGTGCACGGGAGTTTTTCAGCAGAAGAAGAAAACTAATGTTCCTGTTACTACCAATTTCAGCCAAATTTGACATACTGCCTGAGATAATTTCTTTTGTTTATGCAAATCAGCTGGATGGATGACGGAAACCCAAAGAAGTTGTCACATAGAAAGGAAACATGGATACAATGAAGGAGCAGCCAACTGACTATCAAGCTCATCAATACTTGGTTCTGGCAGAGAGCCTTCCAGGAGTGTTAAGAGCCCCCACACTAGACGAAAGGAGAGTCAGGGGCATCTTTATGGTGCAGTAACAACCCTCCTAAACTCGTATCCTCTGCAAAATAGGATAAATGTGGTTTAGCTAAATTGGCTCAAGATGAATTAGAAAAATAAGGAATAATTAAAACTAACTTTAAATCAGTAAAGTAAAGCACTATGATCACATAGATATAATATGGACAGCAGATCTGCTACAAAAGGGCCTGGTTCAAAGTCTGTAAGGAAAGCTATTTCAAACAGCATTCTTCACAGCAGCATTCCCTTTTATAGCACAGAAGAGATGCGTGACTGTATTTAGGATATCCAAGCAGAAAGCCCGTAAGCAGAGTAAGAACCAAAGAGTTTTTATGTCAACAGAAAGGTATATTTTCTTCTCCTCTCCTTTCTTCTTTACACAAACAAATTATGCAGTGCCAAAAAAAAAAAAAAAAATAAAAGGAAATGAAAAGAAAATGGATCAGTAGAAGCCTCCAGGAAAGACAACCTTCAAAGGAAATTTAGCGGAAAATTGAAGAAAATAGAAGCTGAGATTTCTCTTGTACCTCGTGGCTACAGAGATAGATAAGTAGGAGAAAAGGCTGCAAGCAGCATTGCTCCTTTTTGTGACAAGAGAGAAAGCCCCAGATATATTCAATCAGTTCCAAAGGGAGAAAGATAATGAGAAATTAGAAATACCCATGAATAGGTTTAAAGTCTGCTGCTTCTGGACACACATCATTGACAAGCACATGCAATTTCAACACAGATGAGAGTGGGAATCAAATTATCCATATGTGACACACTTAAAAACTCACAGAAACGCCCAGGCAAACTTTCAGAAGTTACCAATGTTTTTAAAGCACCATTAGACTTTCAGAAACATTTTCCTGTTATGACAGGTATATCTGTGAATAAATAGAAAATTAGTATTTCATCTACAACCCAGCACTCCTGAGGCTGTGGCATCCAAGTATAGCCACACTAATAACCGAAAATTAACTTCCTTCTATCAGCTTGTTGCTGCCTGCATGGGAAAGGGAGTCTCGAAATGGAATAAACAAAATCACAGGAAAAAAAATCTGAGACAGAAACATTTAACATTAATATTGCTATTTGAAATCAACAGCAGTTCCAACAGACAGGGTGGTTTTGTTTTGGGTGAGTTTGGGTTTTTTTAGCAGGATACTGGCTGATCACTGGGCAAGCAGAGGAGCTGGGGTAAGAACTTCAGTGTTCCCTTGCTACACTGTCTTTGATTTGGTGGCAGGGAAAAGACATCAGCATTTTCTTTATGGTTTCTGGGATTAATTAACTTGCCTGTTATGGTGGTGTGTCCCTGAAGTGGCGGAAGTCTGTTGGAGGGAGAAGACAGCAGAGAAAGAAATGTGAGATTGCCTTCTCTAAACTGAGGGAGGAGGATGAAGTATTAGCAGAGCCCATAAAAGAGACACTGCTGGTTTGTGCAGGGGAATATCCCGCCCCCACCCCCTGCCTGAGACCAAGCAGTCCCACCACTGGGCATCCTCTGGTACCTGAAGAACCAAAGTTGATCCCAACAGCAGGAATCTTCACACGGGGTAGCCATGGAAACAAGGCACTCCTACCAAAAAAAAAAAAAAAAGGCTTTTCTGCAACATCAAGGGACTTGCCTGTTACACCTCATTTTCTCTCATGCATTTCCATTGTAAACCAGAAAAATTAAGCATCTGCAGTTTTAAGATGCCATTTGCAAGTGACCTGAATCTTTCAAAGCAGTCCCAGAGATAAGGCACCCAGTTGGAGAAGCAGTAGACACTCTTCCAGTTGTGCTCCTTCCATGAATGCTGGCCTGTGATCAGCATTGTCACTAGTCTCACAAAACAAATAAATCTTTAAACAGTAAGGTACAGATTAAAAGCCTGAGAGGGTCCCCTGTGACCCATGCAGAAATAAGAGCATTACACAAAGAGGGCTGGAGACCAGTGGTGCAGAAACACAAGTCATTGGAGACTTGAGTTCATATTTGATGCATGGGTAAAGCTGAAATGGGCTTAGGGCCCTCAAACACATCAGGGATTTGGTCTTACTGCAGCACTCGTGCAGTAGCCATTTCCTGATGATCAGAGTCTCAGGACTAGAATAATGGATATTCGTGCTGTAGGCAGAAACAGCTGAAGTTCAACAGCAGCCCTGTGTGGAAATCTGTACTCAGTACCTGCTTTGTCTATTGTCAAAAGTACCGTAAAGTACCTGTTATCTTCGGGTTTAAATGCCAGGTGAGATTAGTGTAATATTAAACCTAGAGTATATCATTTCTGCTGCTGATCAGTGAAAGACATTTATTTCCATGCCTTCTTATCTCTCTCAGAATCAGATAAAGTGTTCGCATCTGCTGGTAACCACCCCTCTCAAGAGTGCAACTATATATTCCTAGGGACATCCAGAGGAATATGAAGCAGCATCAGGACATGTGCAGCAATGGACAGTGCATATGTAAAGGAAGGTGTGTTGCCCCTGACTTTAGAAAATTAGAAAGGGAAAACACGGGCAGTCCACTCTTAGCTGGGAGTGATTCATTGGTGGGAAACCGATTCCATGCCAGCATGAATAGAAAAGAGGTAGCTGTTCCCAAAAAACAGAGAAGTCAGTTGTCATCTTTTTGAAGCTGCTGTTTCTACCAACAGCACACAGCAAAAGAGGGAGGCACAACCTATTTTGGCAGCGGCCAGCCTAACACCATGACCTGGCTCAGCTCAGAGCACAGGAGAGGAAAAACTCAGAGCCAGAGGCCTTGAGCAGCAGCACTCAGTTTCTTTCACCCATACAGACAGTACCATTGTGCACAGCACAGTCCTCAAGGGAACTGACCACCACATTCACTGACTCCAGAGCTGCTGCTGCTGCTCCACAGGACCTCTGGTGAAATGAGAATAATTTTACTTAAAAGGTACTTGTATCTCAAATCCAACTGGCTATGAACAGAACACTGCCACAGGACTCCTACCCTGTATGAGACACTGGGTAAGTAAAACCAGGTCCCTTTCTATTAAAAACAAAGCAAAAAATAAAGCCAACAATATGGGTACATAAATAGATTTTCCCTTGCAATTGACACTGAATCTAAATTAAACTAAATGGTTTTCATAATCTGCATCCTCTGGTTTTGCCATAATTATGATGTTGCGAAAGGAGCAGGAACAGCTAATATATGCCCACAGGGAAGAATTACTTTTAGTGACCTTATAATAATCCAGGATGAAGAAGATGCAATAAAGGAACCCATGGTACTCATTAATGAGTAAGATCCATAAGAAAGGAAGAAGTTAGAGTTCATGAATGTATTTAGGATTTTGATGTACAAGCTGCAGGCAGAAGTAGCCAACTGTTTTATTCCAGCAATGGTCTCAGCCATAAAACACTTCATTAAAGATAATCATCTTCTGAAAAATCCCCAAACTCTCCCCATCTGCAGAATGCTGGAAAAAAAATGCCTATTTTAAATATGTTTTGCCTTTAAAATAGGATGTAAAGAGGTGTTATCAGCTATTACAGATGCAACAATCTGCTAAAAACTAATCTTAACCTCACCTATTTTAGAATTGCTGCTTCCATCTGTTATTCCCTTGCACTGCTGAACAGTCTTTCTGTTGACCCTCAAAATCAAAACAGTCTCTCAGTGATACTGTGTTCTCCTTTTCTTATCCACTAATATTCTGGGCCTGTTAAATGTTTATAAAAAAAAGTATAAGCAAACCACTAACACAGGTGACTATGGAATATAACAGAATTATAGAAAGTTAGAAGGAATTTCCCTTCCTACACACAATCTTCCTTTGTTCACAATCCTTACCTCCTTGGTGAATCAGAATATATGGCATGTTAGGTAACGAGAAGGCACATATCATTTGAAGCTTATGGCATCACTTAGATAACCCAGTCATAATGATGGCACAGCATTATCATAGTCCAAATATGTCTAGCACATGTTACATGCATCCCTGTCTGCACAAAGCTAATCTGACAATCTAGATAAGTTTGAAAACACAACTTTATGGTGGGAAGAACTCATCTAGCTAACACAATGTTCTGGCTAAAGCACAATTTGAGGGGTACCTTTTGTGAAAGACAAGCTCCCCTTTGCTGATATAGTTTGCACTAATTAAACTGTGGCTTTACATTTGCACCTGTGACTGATCTGTACCAACAAAGGTTTGATTTGTGTTCACTCTTTGACATGCGGACACAAAAGCAGAGAATAAGCTTTACCCTGCTTCAGCATCATTAAATAATGCAATATTCCATACATGCAAACTCTGTCCTGCCTACTTAACACTCCTACTTTACAGGATTAAATACACACTTGCCTCTAGTGAATAATTACATCTGGTATCAAAACTCGATGGTGTACTCTAACTGCTTGACAAAACTTAAGAAGGATGAGTGTCATAGCTGACATTTTCTTCCAAGTCCATCACTGAGACATCCTTCTCCTTATCCTCAGGGACTAGGCATCCAACAGTGTTCTGAGCTGCTGGAAAAGACCAGTTATTCAGAAAATAGTTTTCTGAAGAATCTTCTAAAAATCCTCATTTTTAGAAAATTATTCTTTGAAAATTTGAATTCTTTATCAAAAACAATCTTCTGGCATTACAAACCGTATTATTAGCAGCAGACAACTGGTTGGTTAGGATTCTCATTGTGCATTAGAAACTTCACTCATAACTAAAGATGGTATATACGACTTCCTTCAGAAAAGTTTCAAGCACATCTGTTACACTCAGAGCAACCAACAGAAGTTAATAAATATCTCAGAGACTCATTTAATCTCTCAGCAGCCTGCTAGATGAATTGTGAAGCCATTTATTTTGCAAAACCCCATTAGTTTTTTGATAAACTTTTTCAGAGGAATAGTAATTTTGAATGATTCACCTGAACAAAATAACACACCCACACTTTCAAAATGCCATTGGGGTGAGGTCAGGCAGAGAATGAGTCTGCCACTGTAAATGGCTGCATTTGTCTGCTGTCAGAGTCCTCCACTTTAGGCATAAAAAGTACTACCGTAAGATTACTGAATTGACAGAGAGTGAGAAAATGGACTGATTTTTAATTTTCAGGAAGTTTTCAAGGAATTTAGAATAATAGATCCTATTAAAATCTTCAGATGCTATCAGATGAGCCCATGCACACATGGGCTTGTGTGCATGGGGAAGCACACCTACCTGTGAGTTTTACTGATGTAGGAGAACTGAGGACCACCCTTGTCTCAGTTATACATTGCTACATTATATACAGTTGTGAACATTTGTGGAAGTAAACATACCATACCTGGGTTTCAAAGTACAACACAGCTCTTGACAGAGACCCCTAATCCCCTTTGAATGAGGGCTGTTACACTTTTATCTAGAAACAGGTTTTCCAGGCCACATCAACTACTACACCCTCCTGAAAAACATACTCCTAAAACAAATCAAACATATTCATTTAAAATCAAAGTCTGCATTAACCCTCTTTAGTAAATTTGCAAGTAGTACTAAAGACTGATTCTAAGGATATCAGCTAAGGCCCTGGCATCAAAACAGCCAGTAATAACTGCTACTACAATCACAGGTAGTACCTGGAATGTAGATATTATAACAAATGCATTACAGGGGAAAACCATTTACAACCCTCCTATTACCATTAGATCTACTCCTTGTCCTTCTCTTGTGGGGAACAACAGCCCAGCCCAGACAGCCCTGCGCCTCTTGTGCTCCAGATTTCAAGATTCCATCTTGCTTATGCTTTTAAGAAGCTCTAAGCTGGCTCCAACTGGGACACCAGTAAGCTGCCTTGCCACTTCAAGACCAGCTTCCAGCAAATGATGGCATTCCTTGGCTGGCCTTACCAATGACACACTAGTCCTTACCAACGACAGCACTGAAGAAACTTGAATTAACACTCAACTACTGCACTGATGACATTGCAGTTAACTGTGCATGAGGCTGCATTTCCTTGGATCCAAACTGTAGAGCAGAGATGATCACCAGTCAACTATTCTCAAGCTCAGATCCTGCCTTCATTCCATAATGCAAATTCTGCGTGGAAAGAATTTACAAAAGATCCAATTCTCTGAGTAGCTGCTTAAGTTAAGAAAGCTGAGGTTTAGTGGAACTTCAAAGAGACAAGTATCGTCCAACCAGTCAGAAACACCAGAATTAATTTCAGGCACATAACGTATACAGAACCAGTCAAACAAAAACGCACTGGATTGCCACTGGGCAATCTACAGGATTCAGCTGGATTTTGAAACAATTACATGGAGCTCATCTATGTGAATGGCACCAATTCAGCATACTTTTCAGATGACTGAACCTTATATGATAATCTATCAGGTTAGAGCTAAATCACATTTAAGACTGCCATCAAAAAACATGAAGAAACAAGTGGTTGTAATACTTCCATCACTTACATCACCCAGGAAAACTTTCATTGTATGATACAGACCCACTCCACAACATAATTGTTATCCCTGCCATTCACACTCTCTGCGTAGCAATGTTTTAGGGCAGACACCTTTGTGAATGAGCACTACCAGGAGTTTAGTATACAGCATCATTTCTTTGTATGCCATTGCATTTCCAAGCTCCCAGATAACTAAAAGCATTTTCAGGTTACTTCAAAGTATACTCTATACTGCAAAACATGAAGTTAAAAAGCTACACCTAGAATCAAGGTAACTGCAGTGATCAGACACAAAATATTCTAGGCCCTTGCTTTGGTAAAATACAGACACTTCGGCCGCAGAGAACAGCGCCACTAAAGGATCCTTGCACAATTCAGGGGCACTAATCTTTTCTATGAAGAAATTAACTTCCCTCAAAATCTTATCATAATCTAATTAAACAGGATCAGCTAAGCCTTTCAAGGGGCTGTGGTGGGTTGACCTTGCCTGGATGCCAGATGCCCACCAGAACCACCCTATCACTCCCTGTCTTCAGCTGCACAGGGGAGAGAAAATGTAATGAAAATGGGCTGAGACAAGGACAGGGAGACATCACTCGCCAATTACTGTCACCAACTTGACTTGGGGAAATTAATTTATTAACAATCAAATTAGAGTAGGGTAATGAGAAGCAAAACCAAGTCTTAAAAATACCTCCCCCCCACCCCTCTTTCCCAGGCTTAACTTTGCTCCTGGATTCTCTACCTCCTTCCCACCGTTGGTTTGAGGAGACAAGAAAAGGGGCTTGTGGTCAGTTTATTACATCTCTGCTGCCCCTTTCTCTTTACAGGGAGGACTTCTCACACTCTTCCCCTCTCCAACATGGGTTTCTCGCATGAGCTGCAGCTCCTCATGAACTGCTCCAGTAGGGGTCCTTCTTGGGTCACCAGTCCTGCCAGCAAACCTGCTCCAGCCTGGGCTCTTCTCTCCAAGAGGCAACAGGTCCTGCCAAGAGCCTGATCTAGGCCCTGGACTTCCACAGGATCACAGACTCCTCCAGGCATCCGCTTGCTCAGGCATGGGGTCTTCCATGTGCTGCAGGCAGGTATCTGCTCCACCATGGACCTCCAAGCGCTACAGGGCACAGCCTGCCTCACTATGGTCTGCAGCACCTGGAGCACCTCCTCCCCTCCTTCTGCGCTGACCTTGGGGTCTGCAGGGCTCTTGCTCTCACACATTTCCACTCCTCTTTCCAGCTGCAGTTGCTCCTGTGCAGCCACCTTTCCCCCTTCTGAACTGCATTATCCCAGAGGCTCTACCACTGTTGCTGATGGGCTCAGCCTTGGCAAGTAGTGGGTCCATCAATTTTGGCTCTATCAGACACAGGGGAAGCTTCCAGCAGCTTCACACAGAAGCCACACCAGTAGCCCCCCTCCTACCAAAACCTTGCCACAGAAACCCAAATAGAGTCCTTCAAAAGTGGCTGTGCCTGAATCTTTTAAAGAGAAGACATACTGGAAAACAGAGCCAAAAAATAAGCTTTCACTGAACAAACAAGGTGTTGTTTTCAAATTTCTTTTCACTAAAGACAGCATGGCAGCAGCAGGATGAGCCTGCCAAGCCCAGCTTTCAATAATTTATCAATCCCCTTTCCTTGGCTCATGGAAAAGGTCATCTGAAATACACCAGGCTGACCCTCCTGCAGATTGGCTCTGCTACTGCCAAACAACACTTCACCTACCCAATTGTTTTTATAGATTTTGTATACGCCGAAAATTAGTCTTGCTTTGCTGAGGCCTTACAATCGTCACATTGAATTATGGCAAAGAGTAAATCATAGGACAAAGATGGCAAAGTCTTTGTTCATCTGATAGCTAGCTGCTTACCAGCACTCTTGCAACCTGTGCATGGCCATCCAGTTCCCAGTTCTGTCTTGCTGCATTCACCCAAAGTTTTCTCTGAGACCTGACTCAGCTTTGTTACCTGCCCATTTATTGACTAGGAAGAAAAAAGTGAAGACTGTTGACTAGGTTTTCAGAAGCAAAACAGCATTTGAACTTTCATGTAGAACCTTTCACCACCAGACCTCAGAACACAAGGGGGCAGCATATTTCTGCTTCCCAGCTATGAAACTGAGGCCCTAAGGTGATTCCTTGGGCATGTGAGAAAAATGGCAGAAATCTGTGTCATTCTCAAGACCTGCTCCCATATACCATCCATTAAATACTGCTACAAAAATCAGCTACAAGCTTTAGAAAACATGGTTGCCCCAATTATAAACCCCAGTAATTTTCAGGAAAACTGGTAATGCAAAAATAGGTTGGTAACAAAAAAGCAAAGGTTAAACAAGGTTTGCAGCTTCATTATTTATGTGCTTTAATATGTATAACTTTGGAAGTTAAGGACTACTTTATGTTTCCAGAAACACAAGTACATATTTGTTAGGGCTTGTATCTTCATGCTTTCAGTAACACATGGGAAATTAGCTGGAATGCACACAATTCCTGATTTTCACTTAAATAGCAAATGCATTCCATAGCCTCACATGCTCTGTATTTTCCATAAATAATAAGCTTAACTGATTAACTGACAAATGCCTTCATCTGCTTTTAGCACCTGCATGCTGCAAGAACAGGTTTCTCTGGCATTCCATACCTCTCTTAAAGTGACAGTGTTTCTATGGCAACGTTCACATTTATCAAGGCTGGATATAGTATCACTGCTGAACTTGTGCACCTGAAGTGAGAACAGGCGTAGGAAAAAACACCTGCTCTTACTTATGGAATAGGCATACAAATCCTGGAATAAGTCTGTCTCCTGTTAAAGATGGATTAACATAGCACTACATGCTTTAAAAAAAAGCATGAAAGTATTGACAGGTCAAGCACATTAAGGTTTTAATAACTTATTTTTCTTGCACCCGCATAAAAGATTTTGATACGGCATTAAAAAAACAAACAAAAAAAAAACAAACAAAAAAACCCCAAACAAAATTAAACTAAAACTACCACTACTACTATCCAAGGCAATTCCTTCTGAGTAAAAGTTTTCCATGATGGAAACTATAAGAAACAAACTTTCAGTTTTGTCAGTCACCTTGTTAGTCTCTGTATGTCAGGAAGTTACCAGAAAGATAGCCACTCGTATCATGCGACAGTACAGCATAGGCACAGGGAGCCAATGACCATACCTGGGGTGTGTCGTGGTTTAAGCTTAGTCGTAAATTAGACAAAGCATGTAGCCTGCTTGTTTTCCCCCCACAACCTGTCCTTC
>WYDI02030811.1:0-90633 GCA_009867235.2 Psittacus erithacus
ACAATCCCTACTGTGCCGTCACAATCCCCCTATTGTGAGTCACAATACCCATATTGTGACATCACAGCCCCTTGATCGGAAGAGCGCCGTGGGGGGAAAGAGGATTAAGAAGCGCGGAGATGTCGGTGGTGGCGGTGGTATTGAAGAACGTGAAGAATTAAGCCGTTTATTGGATGCCGCAAAATCACCTGAGCAGTTAAGAGGCGTGGTAGATACTTATTATGAGTTAATGAAAGCTCAGCAAGAAAACTTAATCATTCAACGTGATGCTGCTGGTTTACCTCGTTCATCATTACCTGACTACACAAAACATTCAGCCGATGAAGGCAAGAAGCCTACAGGCAAAGCTGCTGTTAAAGTTCATGAAGCAAGGCTGCCGCAACAAACTATACCACAAGCGGCAATTAACCTTTTAAAAAGCAATCCAGCCTTAGCAGAACAGTTATACTCTCATTTGAAAAAGTATTTATCACCTTGTAGGTGCTCTTTCCCACACCAGTGTTTCTCTCCTCTCAGAGCTGCTTAGGAGGATGCTCTTCCCATTAAAACTTATCTGCCATCAGTAACAGGTAACTGATCAAGAAGTAGTAGTAGGTAATACATATGGCTGCCTCTCCAGGTCTCCTTTGAAGCCCCCCAAAGCTTTCAGGGGCAGGCTTGCACTTGAACTGTGGCTGATATCCCTGAACCATAATATTTACATTCTTTCTCTTTTCTATTGCTTTTCCTTAGCACTTCCATAAGACACTTATAAATAGAAGGTGAGACACTGGAACTAGACAGAAGGCTACTTAGCAGCAGAGTGCTGCCTGTGGCTTGTCCATGCCTATTCCTTTTCGATGAGTAGGGGAAATACCTACTAGGTCAAGCAGTGCATGTCTTCCTACTCCTGCCAGTGCAAGATTACTATCCAGCACCTCTCTGCACTGGCCCACACCCCAGGGGACTACAGTATCACTTGCATAAGTTATGTAATGAAGGCTGCTGAGAGCTTTATGTAGCTGGCTGACTGGGAAACCTAAATGGGCTTTTCTCATGGAGGATGTATTTGAGGTGCTTCCTCAAATAGATCTTCCCCTTCTTCATACGAGGAAATCTCCAAACTCTAACTAGTGTGGAAAGTGAGACCTGTCATCCTTCTTGCTGCCTTGTCACCTTTCTTCACAACTTGATAATACTGTGATACAAATAACCTTTGTGCAGTGTCAGAACAAGGTCATATTGTAATACTACTCTGAGGAATCACTCTTATTTGGAGCACAATTTATAAGCACATGGGTGTTTACTGTGCCAGCACTGCAGCACATATATATATTTCAATTAGGGCACAGTAAGTCATACTCTGCACAGTTAAAACACAAAACCATGCTAAACTATAAAAAGAATGAAAAATATTACTGTCTCCAGCTGAAGGAAAAGACAAAGAAAACTGCTTGTACCAGTCATCATCTCTTCATAAACCTGCACTTACACAGCTTAGAAAGCAGCGATGTCAAAATGCAACAATTGTTTTTTTCGTTCAAAATGCCTTTCTTTTCTATAAATAATGTTTAAATACGTTTAACTGTATTTCTGCTGTGAAAAGATTAAATTGACTAAATGATTCAACTGATTTTACTAACTTGATAATGAAAATCCAAGTACAGGCGTAGATTTTCACAGTTTCAAAAATCACAGATCAAATGATTCTTCTAGTAAGTTTTCCATTCAGCCACCAGTGCAGAGGTTCTTGGTTGTTCACATTCTTTTTCTTACAGAAACCAACAGAGCCACCTCTCTTCACACTTCACAAGACCATTTGTGTGGGTTTTGTAACATACTAAACAAATGAAAGCACATCTTGGAACAGAAAAAGAATAATAAAAGCTTCCTATCATGAAAACAAAACTTCCACTTATTATTAATTATACTTTATAGTCTAGAATATTTAAGGACTTTAAAAGAATGGTTTACCACCATGTAAAAAAATCTGTTCTATGTAATGAATTATACACAAGTGTACACATACAATGGAGACACATAAATTACAGTGTCTCACCTGAAAGAAGACTGTGCAGTATGCTAGTCACTAGGTCACTTCTGTTGATTCCATTTCACTTTCTCTATAAATACGTGAAAGTTTAAATGTACATGTTTAGATGTACAAAGTTTAAATGCACATGTGCACGCACATGCATGTGCGCACACATGTAATACATCTATCAGTGTTGTGTGATCGTGGTTCCAGGTCAGTGAAACAAACACTGTTGCAGTTCACCCGCCTATCACTTTCACAATGACTGCAGTTTTCCACGGCTGCCCATGCACATTCATCTATTCCACCAAAGCAGAACCTGCCTATACTCAGAAGCTTTTCCAAGTGATTTTGAGAGTATGGTATAAACAACACTGAAATCAAAATAGTTCCACTGCAAAATATCCCAGGTACTCAGTAGACCCAATCTGCTGACAGCTAAAACACTGCAGGCACAGTTGCTGACTGTGCCCACGGGAACACTACAATTCCTGCAGATCCCTATGAACTGGCACAGTGGGGATTGTATAGTTTCAAATGCTGAAGACTCAGCACCATTTAAGCATCCCCGTGCATTCGCAGGTGCTGCCCTGGCACTACATGTGGCTCATAGCTTGAAAAGAACACTGGATCACTTCTCAGGGATGTCCTGCATCTGCAGTAAGTTGCTAACGAAGTCATGCAATTCACTATTGGTCCTTCTGATATCCCTTTTGCCAGGCTCAGGTATCCTTGGCTTCATTTAGATTTCTAATGGCATTCCCATTTCTCCCTCCTTAAATTTGCTTCTTCCTCACTTTATTTTGTAAGTTTTTGCTGTTCTTCACATTTGAGTTGTCTTTTGTTTTGTCTGCCAAATGCACTCTCAATTTAGAGTCCTCCTCAAAACCATTAATTTCTCCACCTCTACCCTTTCCTTCAAACAAGTCTCTTTTAGGCTGCAACTCTTTTCACCAGAGCCTATGCTTGCAGTGTTTATTTGTACAATAACTGATTCACTTGTAACCCTTTGAAAATTCTTACTAATATTTGAGTAGGGTTTTTTTCCCCTCACACTTAGGAAGTGCTACAGTGTTTGTCTTTTCTGAAGCCAGAGAGATAAAATGGTCATCCATAACTAGATGTACAAAACACAGTGGAAAAATTAGGTGATTTCAGCCAGAAAAACTAACAATCAAGAACCTTTTGGCAGGTCTGAATTTTAACTTAAAGCTGCAAAATACATCACTTGAGACGGTTTCAAGTCTCAACCAAATCTTTACTGGAAATTACAGTAGCAAAACAAAGCAGAGTCTCCTGAGACACCCTCACATCTCAGCTAACATTGTTAATCACCTGGCAGCTTACAAGCATTTATTTCACATAAGAGGGAATGTTCCAGATGATTCTGGAATTTGATGGAAAAGATTGTGGAATTCGATCATATTAAAAACTCTGGCAGTACAAGCCAACATCAAACTTGCTGGGCCCAAAATATGATTTCTCTTAAAATACTATTTCCTTCTCCTAAAGTTGAAATGCTGCAAGGCTCCAGCTTACACTTGTTCTTTGCAAGACCAACTGGCTAGAAGTTTTACAGACAAAACCCAAACAATTCACTGTGGGGCCCCACCATAAACAAAGTCATATATGAATGCTATTTTTATTACAAGGGCTGTAAAGGTTTCCTGGAAGCTCATCTGTGAAGCTGCAGAACACTACATACCTCCCCAAGGTTTCCATGATACTGCCTCCAACTCCATGGACTTTCCAGGAGACAGGAAGATTTTGAGTATCTTCTGTTCCAGCAGAAGTGCTCAGGTTGAAGAAGAGCCTCATTAGCCAGAGTTTTATGCATTTATGATTAAGCATATTATGTATATTATGATTAAGCATTCGTTTTTTCTTCTGGAGACAGCAGAAGCATCCATGCACAGATCACCCAATTGCCTTTCTGACTTTTCACTTCTGAGTTTTCATTTGGGTGTCTGGAGAGAACAATATTGCCTTTGATAAGTGGAGGATGTTAAAGAGAGAATTTTTGCCCTGGGTAACAATCTATTTTCATTCTCTCTCCCCTTCATCTTATATCATCACCATGAGGGGTTTCTCCACTTCTCCAGTATGTTTTGAAGTCACATCTGTCAGTTCCACATTGATATATAGGTCACCAGCCCTGAAAAACAGTGGGGGCACACAATGGTACACATTTCATGAAGCCAATCTTGTCAAAGAAGTTGGTTTTATTTTACCAGACCAAACTTGTATCAACAATATCCCACCAAATAAATATAGTTAAGGAAATAAAAAGCCCAAACACTATATGGGCAAGCTGCAACAATGCCATTAATCTGCTCACCTGCCTGTCCTGCCTCCTCCCACCCAGCTCCACATCAACTCAAGATCTTTCAGATGTCTTTAGTGTTTAAACAAAGAAGGTCTTTTCCTCTGTTCCAAGTCTTATCTTTCAGTTACTTGCCTAAATAGTTATAAGTGACAGTTTTTAGCATATAGCCTTCATCTCCTTCCTAGCATTATGCAGACCACCCAACACTTCAGCTACTTTTCCCTTCCTTCTCCTCCTACAGCATGTTGCATCTTGGGTGTAATTTCTCAGAGGATCAACACCACAACACATTCAACTTGTAATAGATTTGGCATGTGGCAGAGGAAGCCCTGATCCTAACTGGTCGTTGGATGCTATCATAATAAAAGTGACACTATATATTTTAGGTTTAAAATAAGCTTCTGATTCATGCTCCCCTGTTACTGGCAAGACCATGTGAGTGTGACAGAAATAAAGTGTGTGACCTCCATATCTACAGGGGATCTGGTTTAGGTTGTGCTCCCAGAGCAGAAATGGGAGAAGGGGGAGCCAAACAAGCAGCACTTAAGACTTCAATCTTTCTCCCCTCCTCCCATCTTAGTGTATACCTTAGCCTGTTGCAGGGCTATGCTACCATCCTCCAGGGCTTCAACTTCTGATTGCTTCACAGTGTCATCTCTCAACACATTTCCAAATGCTACAAAACAAACAGCATTAGTCTATTATTTCTTACAATCTAAAGATGAGTGTCAGAGAGCCAGCTACTGTCAGGCAGGTGAGCTCTAAATGTCTTTCTAAACAGAGATTATTTTGTTGAATAAAAAGCATTTCAGAGCCAAGGAATGATCACGTTTATTTTCTTATCTCCTTGATGAAACAGAACTAATTTCTCTTATGTTCAAAGAGACTTTGCTCACAGAGCTCAGTTTTTAGCACTACAACACTTTGCATTCTCATCAGGAATATGGCAGTTTAAACTTTTGATGTATGGATCAATGGGTTCTGGTCCTCATCCACGAACAAAGACCCTTCCACAAAACCCTCTCTTGTCCTTCAGAAGACTTCAGAAATCCACTTGCTAGTCTTTTCTTTGTATTCCCAGTTGTAGAAATATTAAGAATTCCAGGGCAATGGGCACGTTTGAATTGTGTGTTTGTATGACATGACCCGCTTATTTGTGCAGAGGTGCCAGTTAACTTACACAGAGAGGTACAGAACTAGTGATGGTGGAACATTCTCATGGGAACACAATCATAAGCAGCCACTGTACCTCAAGTACTTGAAATTAAACCTGTTCAGACCAGAGAATACACTTTTCAGAATAACTGTGCTTAAACAAAAAGAAAAGACACACTGGATTGTTCCATAATGGTGCCAAATTACAATGTCCGAATCTGAGGATCCCACATAAAATATCCTATATCAGGAGCTTGTAATGAGAGTAAATTCACACCTGATCCATCTGTCTGTAGTACTCTCCTGTATGTGGTCCCTTTGCACTAGTGTCCCATCTCTCTGCCAGCACAACGTCCTTTGGCCAGACAGCTCTTTTCCCTGATACCATACGCCCCTTGCCTGGCTCTGCAGTGGCTCTACACTGCTCCACTGTCCACGTCAAGTACAACAGTGTTTTGTGGCCCTTTCCCTTGGCCACAGTGGGCTGAGAACACCGCTGCTCTGTGTGCATCAGAACAGGATGGTGCCTGAGCATCACAGGCAGGTCCCATTAAACACCTAGGAAGAAAAGCAAAGCTGTTGGCTTCCCTTACCCTCTCCCTGCTGCAACCCCTGCAAAGTCAGGCTGTGGAACCAGGGAGGTGGATGAAAAAGATCACTAGGTTATTTTACTACATCACAGCACATTCCTAGGACCCCAGCCCTTAGGGGCTTTACTGAACTTGCTGTGTATTACACTCCTTTGGCTGTCTCATTAAACACTACATTTGGCAAATTCCACCTGCCTTAGGCCATGTCTACACTGTAAAGCTTTGCCAAAGTTTTGCACACCCAAGGTCAGCTCAGGGCATGAAAAATGCACATTCTGTAGCTGACACTGCTACTCTGGTGGGACTCTAGGGACTGATACCGTCTGTACTAGCAACAGAGTCCATGTCAGTGTAACTTCTGCTGTTTAGGAAGGTGAAGTCCCAAAACCTGCATCAAACCTTCTGACTGTATATACTGTGCCTCTATGAGGCAGTCTGTTTTGTAGCCACAGCAGAATAAATAGCTTTTGCTGGGTGCACAAGACATATTAATTGCCAGTTCTGCTTGTACATTCCCATCTGCCTTCTCTTTGTTCACTTTCTTTTCCTTAAACACCATAGAGCTCCCCAGTCTTTACTCTGGAAAAAGGCTCACAGTTGCCTCAGGATGTAACAGAAATTCTCTGTGAATTTTTCATGTTGTGTTTACAAAATACACAGGTTAAAACATGCTTTTGGAGCTCAGTTTCTTGCAGATATCAATTATATGAAGGCTCTTTTTGTTAAAAATATTATCAACATTTCACTGGGGGAGACATACTCAATACCAAGAATGCAAACTGATGGGAGCCAAGGGTGAGATGCAAAAAGGGCAACACCAGATCTTTTGGATTGTCACTGACACATCATGACAAACATTCCCAAACATGTTCTGTGCAAAATAAACTGTGCCCCTTCTCCTTAAAGTAAACACCCTTGATATACTTACTGAAACCAGGAATGTGCCATTACTAATCATAATGTAGTGCAAGAGACAGCTTTTCTTAAGGTTACCCAAAACATTTCTGCTGCTTCATCAGATGTATTGCTGGAGCTTACCAAACCCAGAGCATGGTGCACCTGTTTTCTCTCAGACACATCTTATTTTTCTTCCTTGGAAGTACCAGCTGGCATCCAGGTTTCCTTCAATCCCTACCAGAGCTAATTGCTAAATTGCTACCAGAGCAATGTCGCAGAAGATGGGGAATTGCTTTCTGTGGTGAAAGGTAAACTAATAGGTGGACTCGTTTGACCAGAATGGCCAATGAGATGGAAAGAGCTGGTGCTAACAGTATGGAAGGGAAGAGGGGATATAGCAGCTGTAGCCTGACAGGAAATCACTGTAGTTTCAGAGGCTTTGACTTGGGGGTTCTTGAAGCAGGAAAGTTTTAGGGAGGCTTAGAGGGTAAAGGAGCAGCTCAGGGCTAGCAAAGAGGTGGTTCTGTTGGGAGAAACGAGATCACAAACTCAGGGAAAACATTTACTGAAGCCCAGATCTGCTCCACCTGAAGGCACAGGAGGTAGCCTGGTTTTTTCACTGGGTTTTTATTTCTTTTGCTTGTTTGGATGCTCTATGATATTACTCCAGTATTACTTTTGAGCAGTTTCCCATGTAACTAGATATTGAATTCAGCCTCATGAAACAGCTTCTCAGCCTGTGACCAACTCTCAAGCACTGCTGCACTTGAAGAAATACTGATTTCGTACTAGTAAGTGCAGCTAAACCAGCAGCAGAAACAGCAAAAGGCAAAAGCTAAGAATAGGCGATGGTTCTGAATTTGCATCCATTTAGGGAGGAGAAAAAGTTTTCAACAAACTCAGCACACTCACAACGTGCTAACATCTTTGTAGAGCACTTGCAGAGAAATAACTGACCACACCACCATGCATCTTGTTACAAACAGCAACCACAAAGAATACCACCACTAAAACCCCGTTCTAAGGGGCCTATAATGCTAAAATTATCCTGATCATTCGAAAATGTAAGTAAATCTGGGCAACTGTATGCACATACAATAGGAACGAGTGCTTCTCTGCGATAATCATCTCAAGAGGCTGTATCAACATTTTCACACTCTGGCTTCAGGAACCACATCAGGAAATCAAACAAATCTTATCCCATGCGTGCAGTAAACTTCTTTCTTCTTGCAACAAGCAAACAAGAGTTATTTTCTTAACAAACATACACCAGACAAAAGTGCTACTGAGAAAGATCATAGGCTAAGAATGAAAATGGTGATCCTGAGGAAAACAAGAACCTAGGGGAGATGGAATTCAATGTTTCTTCCAGTCACAAGTGGCTGGAATTTAAGTACATCCATTACTTACGGCTGGTGTTGCACAGAGGCAGTTTTGCAAAGTGAATGGGAAATCAGATCACCCAGATGAGCACTTCATGCTGCTGGGGGGACCTTGGAAAATATCCAGAAGTAAGAGAGAGGAACAAGTAGATGATGCAGCCAGATATCTATAACCTCAAAACACCCAGTCAAGGCCAGATGAGACTTCTCTTTGGAGATTTGATCTCCAGAAGAAATCAGCTTTGCCTGAGAAACCTCCCAGGCTGATAACTACCAAGACTTCGTATTTTTCAGCAGATACAGCTTGAGAGTTTCCAGAGAATATCACTAAAGGCAGCATTGTGGGGCAGGCTCCCTGCATGCAAACTGCAGAGCATGGTCAAATGTAATGTGTGTTATAAGAGACAAAACTTGATGAAAGCCTCAGTCCCATCACACTGAACACAGACTGTTACGTCTAACAACATGAACGCAGTCAAGTCATGTTAACACTTTGTCTGCATCATATTCCCATTGATTTTACACATGAAAGAGAGGTTAGAACATCACATGAGCAGGCAAGGAAAAGAGCATTAGAGATGGGTTTAAGAGTTAGTTTTTCTTTTCTTAACAGCCTTCCATCCGAAGACCATTTGCGGCTACCAAACTAAATCACACTGAAACCAGCACAGGGCACTTGTGGCATTTTTCTAAACAGCCCAGCATCACTGGATTTATTTGCCAGTCTCCCTTCACTTACTACTTCTCTTGTGTCCTCAGCAAGCAGGATTAGTCTCCTGTGAGGGTAGTTACATTGCCAACAGTAATAAAGAAGCAGTGACCATTTTAAACTTTGGAACTTAAAATGAGATTCAGGGAAATGCCCTGGTTTCATTTTCAGGAAAAGAAAAAAGCCTTAAAGGGAATTAAGGGGGAGGGGGCAACTCTTCCCTAGAGGCTCAAATCTATCTCCCAGGCAGCACAAAAAAAATGTTGGTATTCTGTACCACCCAGTGCCTGCCCACTTCTATGCTTGATTACCCCGATAAATCAGCAAACCTGTTTGTTACAGGCTCTCCTTCCATTACAGCTGTTGCTCTGGTTAACATCTTCTGAATCATCCAATTCATCAGGATCATGTACATGGGGGTTTAATCCTTTGATTTTTTAAGTTACTTTGGTCTGAATTTTTCGCTTCATCCCCTCCCTGACAGAGGAACTGGATAAAGATAAATAAGTCTGAGTAGCATTGTTTTTCTCCCCTGCTTTTTATTTTGCAAGGGGAATGGGGAGGGGGAAAGGAGTAGCTCTCCGTTTCACAGTTCTTTAGTGGTATCACTCAGCACTGACAGTGCAGCCTGAAATCTGAAGTCTGAAAACCAGTGCTGAACTTCTGAAGTACACTTAGCCCTGTTCTCCCAGGCATTAAAATGCTATCTTTAAAAAATGTATACTAAATAGACCAATAGCTTGGTGGTTATTCCAAGCCCTCCATCACCACAGTGTCTGTCAGTACTTATTTCTGTAAGAGGAACAAAACCAGGAATTGAGTTACAACTGAAGTGTAATTGTTACATAAATTATACAGAGTGTCAAAGCTGGAAAGGGAAATGGGGAACGCAGGAGGTCAAATGCTCGCTAATGGGCTATAGAGTCATTCACCTGCTCAAAGCAAAATCAGACACCAGCAACCCCACTGGAAGGACACAAGAGAACATACTCTCTAACACTGCGTCTCTTGGCATGAGTTTAGGATTAATGCACACAAACACCACCATATTCATTCACAGAAGTTACTCTCAACATGTCTATAGGCCAACCCATTTAGTTAGGTTAACTTGTCAGGTTACTGGCAAGTGAATAATAAGAAGGAGACCAGACTGCTTTAGGAACAGCGACAATACAAACCCCCACCCTCTGGGTGACTTCAGCAGCAAGGCCACCTCCTCCACAGGGAGGGTTGGTGTAAACAAATACCAAGTCCTCACTGAAGAAACTAACTTCACCCTCTACCTGACCACTGTAGGGGAATCCCAGTCTTTTGGCACTGCCACAATATAGTAAATCATAATAGCAGCCCATGACTAAATGGAAGGCACCAATCTCTAACATTGTTAGTTCGTTTTGCATATGCCAGAAGACAAATGATGACTGAACCTCAAATTGTTCTGTGATTTTTCCTATTGATCTCCTTTGTTTTGAAAATCAGACTGTGTATTTCTTTGTGAAAACGAGCTCCACAGACATTCCTGAGACTGAGTTGTTCCAAGACTTAGCTACCTTAAGGACAAAGGATTTCAAGCACAGATACAGACCATTTATAAGACAAAAAAATGAACTTTGATAGAGAAGGAATGCCTCCAATATTTTACATACCTCATGTTGGATAAGATTTGCACCAGGGTTTATAAATTCTTGAAGATGAAAATATCACAGCCTTCCTTTTCTATCCTCCTCACCTGCTTTTTTCCATCTATTTTTTCCCCTTTTAATAATGGCAAAACCTTATGGCATTACAAGCAAGTATTTTATTGACCAGTATAATGGATTCAAGACCTCAATCCAAGGTTACCAAATGAAAAAGTACCTCTCCAGCCATATTATGTCAGCAGCAACGAGTCTTCATCAAGTTCCTATAACTACAATGAAGGATTTTGCTTCTGATTAATTTCCCAAGAGCCATTAAGAATATATGGATCCAAAAAGAAAAGTCTGTGGCATCAACAGAAGTACTGTGTCCGGCCTCTTATATTTAAGGTAGACAGACAAAAAAAAAATATGAGTAAAAGAAAAAGGAAAAGAAAGCACATTCAGAAACCTTCCTTGAAAAATCTGTCTGGCATTTGCTACAGAAAGATTTAAATAGCTGCTCTTGACTGAATTTATCTGGTGTATTAAGCACTCATAGAAAATATTTTTTACTAAAGGCTTTGAGGTCTTGCAGTGATTGAACACAGTTGCACAGTATAAATCTGACTTGTAGTGGAAAATCATAAAATAATTAACTCAATTTGAACAGAAGGAATTTTGTAAAGATCCTCAGAATCAAAGCAAGCAGTTTGTCCACAGTGTATCATCTCCTACAAGTAGGGGCTCAACAAGTAGCACATCTGGGTTATCAGCCACAGAATGTAGGCTCAGTCCTGCAAGAAGCTGATGCTATCGGAGCTGCTCAAGACAGACATTTAAGACTTTTCAGGCACCTGTATTCTGCAAACGACAGTGAGAACAATCTCCTTGAACCAATGAAATAAGTCAGCTTCTGAGTGTTTTAACACTCTCACTAGGAAAATATGTGAAAGAGTATTGAATAAAAGCAGCAACGCACACAACTGCCCCCAAAATACTTATATCTCATCACCAAAAGACTCACAAACACTAAGACTATATTGCAAATGCAAGTTCTTCTGCCTGACGACATGTCAGTCACATATCAATCTGTTTAATGGATAAACTCAGGCACAAAATTGTTGATGTAAATGTATCAAACACAGCTTTGGGTTAGTACTGAGCTCCAGGACTGTGTTTCAGCAGCACTAAGGACCCAGAGCTTTCACTGAATTAAACAGACTGATGGCACAGGGAGCTGCATTAAGACTACAGCAACATGTAAATAAAAACCAACATTTCCACTCTCAAACTCCAGTGCCTGACTGAGAAGATAATGTTGGTATCAAATCAAAAAAGAAAGATTCAACAGCAGTAGTTGCAACATCCACCTCCAGCTGGGATGACAAACAGAGGCCAGGGCCAAACAGCACACCCTAAGAACAAAAAGACGAGATCTGCACCAAGGGAGACAAAAATGGGGCACAGAGAGAGGTAACATCAATAGTCCAGCAGCAACATTTATCAGACTTTTTGGGCTGACAAACAGAAATGGCATTGCTTGGAAAACAGGTTGGAAAAGATGACACTGGGTTTTAGACTCATTTGTTGAAAAGAAAAGAAAACAACGCATAGCAACACATCCCTGAATATCTGACTTCAAAACTACAGACTGGACTTGGTAAAGGTCACTATTATTCTTTATAAAACAGGAAAGACTTTTTACTTTTAAGTCTATAATTAGACTTCAATGGAAAGTTACATTGTAAGCTCAAGAAAATTGCCAAACTTGCAATATAATTTGAAGAATAGTAGAATCTTTATTTGAGTCTGGTCTGGACACATGTTCTATTTTAACAAGGACTTTGCATTGGAAAAGTTCTCAGTCACAGCAAATTTTTAGTACCACTGGAACCAGATACCTCAAAATATGCAGAGAAACAGATCATTGTAAAAGAGACATCAAAAGTTTTACCTTGAAGCTCTCCAAGGCATCCAAGTACAGTGGGGATAAGGCTAATCAAGGCCTGCTGACTACCTCAATGCCCCCCACCCTGTGAGACTGCTTATTTTGATGTCCCTCATGAACATCAGTGGCTCATGGGGACAATGGTGAAAGATAGGTCCTTGTCACATCATCATCATCACTTTGTACAGTTGGCAGCCTTTCTGTCAAGGAAGTTAGAATGCACTTAGCTCAGATGCTGAATTTCCTTTCATCTCTCCAAAATACAGTGTTTCCAGCTCAGGGTTAAGCCTGTTCACAGTTCATGGGGAAAGGGACTGCTGCTGCTTGCATTGTGTACATGGCTTATGAACAAAGGACTCTGGTTTCTGGAGCTCTTGCAACTCTTTAAACAGTCACTCCCTAAACGGAAATCTCCTGAAATTCGACCCCCACATGTGAACCTCTTGAAAACTAGGGGATGAACAATCTGGATTTAAATCCCTCAAACTAAAGATCATGCTGCTTTAGTTTTAATTTATCCACACCTCAGTTCAGAAGAAACCTAGATCTGATTCTAGCATGGCCAAAAAATGATCTTAACAAATCTCATCCCAAGCTCACAGGACCATCCATGAGGGAATAAACTACTCCTGCAAGACTTCTGCCATCTTCTACTCAAAGCTTGCAATATTGAAGGCAAGATTCCAGCAGTCAATAGTCTCAGCCTCAGCCACATTAGCCTCAACATGCAGATCCAAAGCTAAATGCCACCTCTTCAGGAGCTCTGCAGTCCCATAGCACAGGGAGCTAGACTCTCCTGCAACTAAGAAAGCCACAAGCACTTTGTTAAAAATTGTGGTATCTTCCTGCTTGTTTGAACGTTGTAGTAATAATGTTAACATAAAATTTAATACTATGTACTATTACAGACATTCCATAAACACCTAATACTGCTCAAAAGACCTTTATTAAAGTTTAAATATAGCTGCCATTCTCTGCTACTTTTCAACAGGCAAAGAGACTCTCTCCAGAAGCAGTTTGGATTTTCCCCACAGTTAGGGTCTACAGAGATCAGACCAGAAACTGAATTTTGGGAGCTCTGCAGCAGTCCCTTGTTGTCATGAACCAGCTTTGATGGGATCAAAAGGAAGCCGCATCAGATGGGACTCGTGGGAAGTTACATCAGACCTTCATTTGCCCAAAGGTCAGCAAGTCAGTGTTCAGAAACAGCATGCAAAACATGGCACACATTGCAGGGTGTGGATGAAGAGGAAGGATCTTTCATAAGAAAGAAAAATAATTGACATGGCATATTTCATCTGGCTGCAATTTCTCCCTATTTCCTGGAGAAACCAAAGCACGAAGAGAGATAACAATTCGCACATATTCATGCCTAGTGAGTGTATCAGAACACGTATCTCCTGGTTTGCAGGACACATCCTCTCTCTCTCCTAACATGCTTTTTCTCCACAGCCGGGAAATGAGTGCACTGGAGACTCTATACCCTTAAATCTCCTGTTTTATGTGTTACCATGTTTATATTTGTTGCCCTATTGCTTGAAAACGGAAAGGCTTCTAACTGCTGGTCTTTTTATTCACAATTCTGTTTGGTTCCAACTTGCTGTGAATGCATTTACAGCCTGGAGTTTACTTATTGGTCAGAGAGACAAAGGAGAATTCACTGTGAAAGCAGCAGGCCTCCAGGCTAACTTCAAGAGGTAGATCCTCTCTTCTGGCACACCCAGCACCTGTGGAGGGACATTGATCTCTTAAGGCAAGGGCTACACTCTGTAAGAAGATGGCCTCATTAGTGATTTGAAAGCACTAACAAGTCTAAACCTTATTCCAACTTCTTTGCAGAAACTCAGTACTAAGAAGTGCAAAGTCCTGCACTTGGATTGGGGCAACCCCCGGTATCGATATAGGCTGAGGGCTGAAAGGCTTGAAAGCAGCCCTGTGGAAAAGGACTTTGAGGTACTGGTGGATGAGAAGCTGGACATGAGCTGGCAGTGGGCACTCACAGCCCAGAAAGCCAACCGTGTCCTGGGCTGCAGCAAAAGCAGCATGACCAGCATGCTGAGGGAGGTGATGCTGCTCACAACTCCACTTTGGTGAGACCCCCCTGCAGTACTGCATCCAGCTCTGGAGTCCACAGCACAGGAAGGACATGGACCTGCTGGAGCAGGTCCAGAGGACAGCCACAGAAATGATCAGAGGGCTGAAGCACCTCCGCTATGAAGACAGTACAGTCCCCTAACTGCACAAGTGCCAGGAGTGAATTCTGGGGGCAAACGCTCCCCCGAGGTGGGAGAGAAGAGCAGGAGCCATGAATCACACTACTGCCTTCGGCTGCAGATCAACACTCTCTGGTTGCTCTGAGACTTCCCTACTGAAACTGCCAAGAAACGGCCTTATTGCAGTTCTGCCTGTGAATAACAAAAAGAACATCACTCAAGAAGTGCCTTCTATTTGTCTCCCGAAAACAAGTGTTCACTAGCTGTTTTCACATCAGTTACTATAACACAGTAAGTTGTTTTTTTCAGCCAAGAGGCTGGATGGAGGTTCATCAGGGTGAAGATTCCCGCTGCTATTTAATAACCTCTCCAGAGTTTGAAGGTCATCTTCCTTTCCCATCTCAGTATCTTTAAAAATCTCTACAATCTACAGAAGCTTGAATTCTCTCATAGCAGTAGGAAAGCCCAGCTCAGGTTAAGAGAGGCCTATTTCAAATGAAAGATGAATGCCCCAGAAATTCTATTCTGCTGTTGAAAGGCACACTGACCTTGAGGCTTGCAATAATGTCCAGAATTAGCTTGTCAGCAGCCCAGAGATCCAATCTCAGTTTTCATGGAACTGTTCCCAGAGCAGGTAGATAACGCCCAATCTTCAAAGTAACTATGTCTCAAGTTTATCAAACAAGCAGAAAAAAAATGACACACGAAAGGGCCTATTCACTAAACAGTGGCTTACATGAGTCAGCCAAGCATGTGAAGATCTATTTTTCTTGCTTGGGTGACAGAAATGTTGCACTACAAAGGGCAAGAATACAACTTGCAGTCGATTAGGTGGGTTCAGCATGAACAGGATGAATTATTTCAGCCCAATCACAAATCTACTTTGACCATCAGAGTTTAGGACTTGATTCAAGTCTTAAGTTCATGTTTGATTGGCAGAGACCAAGAAAACTAGAAGACAAAAAGAGAAAAAAGCTAATGAAAAGTGTACAGACACTCAGCAGCTCAAGAAAAGCAAATTCCCTTAAGCCAATGTAACACAGGCTGGACATTTCTAATCCATGAATGAAAAACTAGAGGCGTCAGGATTTATTTAAACAAAATTCAAACCCCTTGAAGAAACAAAAAACTACAGCATAGGCTTGACCTACATGAAACAGGCATAAGGCCATGTAGTTTGGTGGGTCTGTAAAAACAACACAAAATCCCTCTGCACTCTACTGCAAAGAATACTTCGTCTACACTTCAGCTGAAGTGTATTTGGATGCATTCACAGAACAGAATGAGTAACAGCCATCATCTCAAGCAGGAGTGGCTAAGCCATGCTTAGCATAAAAATAGCATCAGTATTCCTGAAACAAGCGATAAGGACAAACCCTGACTCCTGCCAAAGCTTTTTCTATCCACAAAAGAACAGATCTTCCAAATCTGTGTGTTACTCTATGCAGATTCTTGATGCTTTGTCCACACACAAGATTCTTTTACTGCTAATTCTGTAGCAAAAGTTTCTGTACTTCTGTTTCAAGAAAGATGAGTTTGTGCCTCAATTCTCATACTGTAGATCACCACAAGGGCTTGATACACTAGACACAGTTTCCAAGTAACTTACTGCTGCTAAAGTCATCATGATGAATACCATAATCTTCAAATAACTGTTCATCTCAAAGCATCAATCAAGATAGATTTCAGCCCTTGGTCCCACTCCTGGACTTATCAGTCTTTCAGTCTTGGAGACGACAGCCTCTTCTTTTTCTCCTCTTAGCTGTTCAGTATGCACAGGAGCTCAAAGAAGATCAGCTTTGTTCCATGGCTGAGGCAGCAGCGGCAGCTCTTTGCAAGCAGATGGAGATGCTACAAAGCAATCTCCCTTCAGTTCATTAAGGATGCATGGCTAAATACACAACACAAGCACACAGGGCCAAAAAAAAGGCCAAACCCTCCCCTACTCCCAAGATCATAAAGAGAAGAGGACACCAGCCTGTAATACAGGAGCTGAGGGACCAGAGAACGTAGAAGAGATCTGACAGCAGACAGCACAGGAAGAAAATGAAGAGCTTAATGAATGTTAGCGACTTTTTCAAAACACAGTTTTGTCCCCAGTCTCCAAGGACTCAACTTTTTTTCCCCCTAAATCTTAACAGATCTTACTTTTTTAAAGAAATAAAACAAGGAAATGTATATTTTCATTTAGACTGAACTCTCAAAGATCACGATTCAATGGAAGTACAACAGAGAGGAAACAAATGACCCTGCAGTTACATTAACATCAGATTATCCAGGGAGAAGAAACCAAACCAATTTTCTTTACAATCCAAAAACTTAGAAAACTGATTTGCTTCTAGACTTGGGTCGTGCTATTTCCTGCTGTTCCCATCTGGCATCATTAGAAATACTGTTACTGAGAGAAACAGAAAAATCACAGAACACAATTCACATTGGCAAATACTAATGCAGAAAAAAAACCAAACCCCAGAAAAATTAATTGGGTCAAAACCACGGCCTCAATGCATTTGCTTCTATCCATAATCATTATTACTATTATGGCAACACCCTGTATTGAGGATATAAAAACAAAATCCTCTCCCAAGACATGACTCAGTGTCTTCATTCTCAACTATCTGTGAGATTCCTTGGAAAGAATTTGAGATCCTCAATGCACAACTCTATTTCATCCCAAAGAGCTGTCAGGCTGCACAGAGCTGCAGGGGAATGCTTCATCACCATCCCACACCTGCCAGTGCACCTAATGACAGCCACTGCAGCTTCATAGCAGAGGAAACTCCTCCCAGTGTCTGGTCAGGCTCCCAAGGGCATCTTCACTGAGAATGACATAGCCAGAAAACTCAGAGTATTTAAAGACAAGTCAAATGAACAACGGTTGTGAGCAAACACCCACTGCACTCTATTGGAGATCTCTGCAGTAACTTTCTACTTGTCATTGTTCACCTCTTTGTACTCTTTTCTAGGATTACCTAGAACTACAGGATACAGGACTCTCTGCTACCTTGCTCCATCACTCACTTCTTTTAATTTTTTTATGTAACTTCAGTTATATGAATCAGAGCTTTCTTCTTATGCATTTTTTACAAGAGTAGTTTAGAAAAGACTATAGTACCACCTTTTAGCTCAATTAACTGCCCATAAAATAGAAAACCCAGGAATCATTCCTCTTATGCTGAAGATTTAACTCTTTACAGCAGAGAAAGCCCACTAGCTGCCCAGTTCAGTCTTCATGGACCATCTTAGTTCCAAGTTTCCACTGAGCCTTTATGTAAGAATCGGAGAGAAATAAAGAAATGCAGCAGAACCTGCTTAAAGCAATTCTTCTGGGCTTCTGAAAGGATATACAAAATGCTGCAAAATCTGCTACAAGAGTCATTCAGAATAGTGCCTGTGTTGCAAATGCAGTTCCTGAGATGTATCCCTGGAAATCAGTTTTCCTTAGGCTTGGCAGGTCTCCTGATGTTTGATTTGCACAGCCCCAGGGTTCAAACCATGGCTCTAACCATGCCCAAATGGCCTCCATCACTCGACATTTTCTTCATTCAGTGCATGGCACCTACTACCCCACTGGAGAAGTCAAACCAAACCCAGCATTTTTTAAAAAAGAAAGTGTTTGGCTCTCAATTTGGGCATTAAGTGAAATGCTCAGGAGCCAAATGGATCACACTGCATATGCACAGAGTGAATAGCTGAAAGGCTTTCTAGCCTGAAAGTATTCAGATGAGGTGGGTAGTTGAAAGGAATGTGCAGTAGCTATTGAACCTGCCCTGGACCCAGCCAGGATGCAAGTGCAAGCTTTGGCAGAGATCTGAAAGGAGGCGGTGTAGGGGGAAAGACAGCACATGTGAGAGTATTCCTCTGTAAACAGGTTTTGGGGTTTTCTTGTAAGCACAGCAGAAAACACAAAAAGAGCACAAACTCTTTTTGAGAGCAGGATTATGCCTGCAAATATCACAAGAGGAAGGAGAAGACATCAAGGCACTGAGCAGGAAAGTGGATTGGGAGAAGAAAATCGAATTTAGGGGAAAGAGAGATAAATGGGTAGACAGTGGAGTTGAGGGAAGAAAGAGTGACAGAAGGATGGGCAAACATTGCACAATTAGTATTGGGGCTTCCTGCACCCTCTTTCCATACGAAGTTGAGGGGTGTAAGTGTCTCTCTAAATGACAGCTTCTGTGGAGAGCATGGCTGGAATCAGTGCATAAGAACACCATGGCCATTGTGGGGTTTTTGTATCTTTTTCCATCCTTACTGCTGGGCAAGGGCATTTGTGTGGTCTTGGAATTTAAACTCAGGAAAACAAGTAAATACATAGCACATATGCCAGGCATCCATGTGATTTAGCAGAGAAATACTTTTCCTATTTTTCCTTACTTTAGGAGCATTTTAGATGCTGACACAAAACAAAAGGCAAATTAGTAATAGACATTCTGAATCTGCCCTAGAAATATCAGATGTCACTGACTACTCAGCTGAAATTTACTTTCCAGGTAGGCTCTTATCTGCCAAACTGACAGTTCCAGCACCCAGAGGACCCCTTACTGGCTTGAGAAAATAATTAGTCTATGGCTTCATTTCAAGGTTAAAGTTGAGTTAGTTCCTTTCAAAATACCATTTTCAATGTGGAAACATACTTAGGAGGATAGAAATTCAAGGCAAAATGAACTCTCCAAAACTACCCAAGAATAGATGACACCTAATACTCATTCGCTCAAGAAAGGTGCCATCTGGCTTCCAGGCTCCAGAGCAAACATATAGCTGAAGACACGAGCACAGCAAATCATGTGCTCCATAGACAGCATTCCCATGTCCCTGTGATTTCAGTATCCAGAACACCTACTGTGCAAAACTGTCTTATGCACTTAGTCCCTTGAAGGTGGACAAGAATTAACATTTTAGCTGACACTGACTTCAGTGACTTTCCACCAGACAGGTATCTGTTTTCCCAGGTTTGATGTAAGCTCTGAGTACCCTCAATTAAGGGTGTTCATGTTTTGCTTGTTCTTGAAATTCTCAAGAAAAAGCCCCAAAAAGCAAGCAAGCAAGCAACCACCCAACCAACAAGTCAATGAGAAAACATCAGAGGCAATCATGCTTTTATCCATGCCTGAACTTTTTCACTTGAACACATAGACCAAATTCTGCAAAACATCTTTATGGCCATCTCTTCAAATTACAGAACCCCCTGTCAGCTGCAGCAATTGAAAGAACAACTGAGAACAGAGCTGTTTCAAGGCCAGCCAAGTTGATATTTCGTATAATCTTTCGCAGTGATGAGATCATATTCTACTACCAAGCTAATACTATAATCAAGATAAGTCCCTGTTTTAGAGGGGCCATGACTGACGCATTCCTTCCTTCTGCCTTAAAGGCACAATCCTGCTTCTACAGCAACCAAGTGTCCAGTGGTTTTTTGACCATTTCTTCAGAGTTTAGAAAAAGAAACACTCATTTTGCTGTTACATATAAAAATAGAAGAAAGACCTAATTTAATGAATGAAATATCCTTGAAATCCCAGGTCGGATTTTAACTTGTGTAAATGTAGCTAATTTCCACAGTGGCCCTCACTCCACTTAACCCTGCACACACTGCTGCCTCAATGTACAGAGAAAGCTTTTTAAGCTACCTTACTGCCCTGGGATGAGGCTCTTCTCAGGCAGCCTCCAATGAACCCTGCAGAAATTTGCCCCTTGTTTGTGAGTGCTCTAGCCAGGTTCACCCAAACATATTTAGTTGTCAATCTGCAAAAAGGCAAATGTGTTTGTAATTAACACAGTCCTTAGTTTACTGTATATAAATCAGGAAAAAGGAAAGATACTGTTAAATGAAGACAGCTATCAAAGGAATTACTTTGCTTCCAATTAGGTTCATAAGGAAAAAGCCTTTTCAATGACTGGTTTCCGCTGGATCTAACTAGATGCTGTCATTTGTTTTGCAGGGGTCCAAAGATCAGCCCTTCATTAGGGCAAAGTTAAGCAAAATGGCTAATTTAAAACTCATTCCCTTACTCCATAGATTTTTGTCTTCCTTTTAACTGAGACGATTTGCTGGTAGGTCATTTATCTTCTCTGACAGACGCTGCCGTTTAGCTTCTGATCACTTTGCAAAGTGTGCACACACTCAAACCCAAAAGATTGCAAGGAAATTTTATGACATGGAAACAAGAAAAATTGGCAGTTTCATGATGGTGTTGATTTTTCTAAGACATTATCCCCTGGACACTCATGTTGGTAGACTTGACACACAACAAACTTTCCTTTCAAAAAGTATGAAATAAAAGCACTGCTAGAAGTACCCCTTTTCAGGCCAAGTTCAAAACACTAACTCACCATTAGAAGCCCATAATATAATCGTTCCTTACTTGAGAGAGCATTTCTTGTGCAAACTGTGTCCCAGAAGGCTTCAGTATGGAAGAAAGCAACTACTTCCACAATCATATATGAAGGAAGAGAAAAGCTACCCTGTCCTAATTAAATTTTACTAGAAGAATTACTTCCACCCTCTCAGACTTGTCCCATCTCATTGCAGTTTCTGATTCACTTGCTGGCTTATATGGTTAAAACCGGGGTGCCTTGGTAAACTTCTCCTCCATGGACTCCACAGAGGCAGTAGCAATACACAGGGAGTTAGTTACAAGATCTTCCTTCAGGATGTAAATTTCTTGGGCATCATTCTAAGTAAACTATGCTGTTACTCATTGCATTAATGAACAAAGCCAGTTCTATTCACTTACTCTCACTACACAATATGGTCCTTAACAACACAGAATCACACATTACCTCTCTACTCTGAACTCTGATACTGAGAGGGTCTCCCTTCCCCAAAGGAAAGCCGAGTAGGAACATGCCGATGTTGTTTTGCAGCCCTGTGCTATTTGATTAAATCCCCATTTGTTGTGTTTTTTTGACACCCCTTTTCTCAAGGCTGTATCTATCACACAGCTGTTCCACATTGAGTTGGGGAATTCATTTGGAGACTCAGGAAAGCAATAGCTTGGCAATTCCAGCCCTGCAAAGGCAAAGCTGAAATGCCTTTATGCAGCACCTGCTGAGGGGACCTTTTACTGCTTTCATAATATGGAACAGGAGTTTGGCCCCAAGGGGAGGATCTCACTATACACATGCAAAACCCCAGGTTCTGCCTCATTATAGTTATTGGCCTACCAATTAACCAGCTTCCTGTGAGAGCTGGGAGGAAGGCATTTTGTTCATTGAGATATTCAGCCTCTACAGTTCTTGAAGCTTTTTACTTTAAGGACTGTGTATGTCCCTAATTGGCATTTGTCACCAGCCATTCAAAACACTTTTCCTAGCCCTGACATTACACAAAGCATCACACCCCACTTTTTACAGATGGGTAAACTGAGGCACACGACTTCTTACCACAGTAATGCAGAGTGTCCATAACCCAGCCCAGGTCTCAAGACTAGAGGCACTGTGTGCAATCTGCCTCCACACAGCTTCTCTGATTGCTCAGGTATCAAATAACTATTTGTATGCAGTTTTAGTAAGGAGTGTCAGAAATACTCGTTCCTGGAAATGTTCGGTGTTTGAGAACATATCTGAGATGCCCAGTCCCCTTCAAGTTTAACCTAGGCCACTTAAAATGTCTTTCTGGTACATCAGTCAGTGTCATCCACTGGCAATACTATCTGCAACAACAAGATACTCCATTTGTAATGACTGTAAGAGAGGAAAAAACCACTAACAAATGTAAAAATGCCTGAAATAAAAGTTCTCCTCTCGATAAGCTACGTAATGCTTGCAGACTATTTAACATAAGCAGCACTTATGATGTAGCACATACCTACAAAGTGTTAAACTGTGCTTCTGTAGTAAAACTGTCAGTCTTGATTATTTAAAAGGTGTCTACCTGCAGGCTTTGCTTTCATTCACTGTTGTTATTAGCACATCTCACATATCTGATCAGACTGGCCAATGCTCCACTCTGTTCATATTACACTGGGCCCCCGCTCCTCATTTATCAGCCATAGAGACAAAAGTTTGGCTTACACTTTCTGAACAACAAAGATCTGTCATTGATGGCATCCCTCTGCAGTCAAATAAAATCCATGTACGCATTTCTCAACAAAGCCACACTAATGCCATAAACATACATCAGTGTTGCAGCCAAGACAATGACTGCTCCTTGTGATAAAAGATGGGTATCATGCGAGCGCTGCAGTTGACTTTAACATATAATAGAGTTGACACTACATGAGCCATAGTTTCCAAGCTCACTTGTTCTTTCCTGCCCACCACTTTTCTTCAAGTTTTTTTCAGCTCTGTCTGCAGGCCCTGTCTCATTCTCGACACCTGCAACTCCCATTTGAACCCCAGTCTAGCCCATATTCATTCCATGCATCACTGAAACCAGGAATACTATCTAGTCAATCTCTACACCAGAGTTAAACAATTTATACTGCCTCCACACCACGACAGAAAGAATGCTTATGCAATCTTTGGGCTTCTATTAAACATTAACATACATGAAGCAATATGGGCTGGATTCTGAGCATATTATTCGTGATGGACACAGTGAGCAAAATACTGTCTTTAATGGAATTAGTCCAGAATGTGTCCTTTCACAACCATTACAACAATTTTAAAATTAAAGGGGAGCTTTGCCTGATTCAGAAGCTTTTAGCAAAAGACTTTTTAAACCAAAACATGCTTTGAAATAAATAGGGTCTTTGATGTGAACCTATAGCTGAGATTTGTATTGCTCACCAGATGAATGAGATTAGCCAAAATTTTTAATACCATTTTGCATGCCTCAGAGAGACAGAAAGATAACTATTTCATTTTCTATGAATGGGCCATTACTAACTGTGAAGTTGCTTGCTGTTATCTTCTACAGCAAAGCTCTTTGTGGTCTAGCTGTATTTGTTCTGCATAATGAACAGAATGCCAGTGGTTTTCATCTACATACAGCTCTTCACTCAGGGCACTTTACAGATACGGCTGACTACCTTTACTAGCTAAAAATGGAGTTACCAGAGGCAAAGAAGATTTAGTGGTCAAAAACCAAGTCTGTGGCAAAGTCAAGAATAGAACTTGGAGCTTCTAAACTACTCCCAAAAGGCCTGATTTAACCACTACAGAGCATGATGCTAGCAGGGTGCAACCACAGGTTGAGCTCTGTGCCAAAGAGAGAAGCTGTCTATGGTGTTGTCAGCTCCATTGTAGCTGTGTGCACTGTTGAGCATGTGCACACACAATTTCCTTCCCATCCCCCAAATCTTTACAGAGCTTTTCTTATGTGTCACAAGAGAATAAATGCCTGAGACATTATCTGCCCATTCCAAGAGTTCAGAGAATGTGTATGACATCATGGGCATGACTCCCCCACTAATCACATTATATGCTGTTTAACTTAACACTGCTAAGCTTTGTCTGATAACATTGTAAATACCATTTTATTGTAAATTAGATTATACAAACCTCCTCACAGTTTAGGTCAGTTCTTGTGTGAGGTCCTTTTTCCCCCCTCCTCTCTACTACCCCAAATTGAATCTTCGTGGTGTCTAAGCCATGGCATTTCTACAGAAGGAAGCATAAGAAGAAAGGAAGGCTAAGCCATTATCTGCTTCTAAGTCAGCACTGCAGATTGCAGTAAGTGGACAGAAGACTCCATACATCTGTTCTTTTTCTTCACTTGGAAGAAAATCAATAGGTTTTGTTTTTCTCTTGAAGCTGGCTGGATTTCATTACAATCTTCCTGTGAGGTAGCATATACTTGAGACCTATCATTTCCTTCTATCAAGCCTAAGCTGAGTTATTCTTGTTGGTAGCCACTGTGTTCTTACCCTGGACTTAAGGTTTCAGATTTGTTTACCAAAAAAAGCTGCAAAAATGTTATTTTATTTTCATTTTAGCATTTGATTCTGTTTCCTCTAACAAAAGAACCAGATTCCAACTATATTAAATCAGCACCAGCAAGATCTCCAAAGCAATGGACTGACACACTGAGATGGACTTCCCCCTTTCTGAGAAGGATTTCCCACTTTCCAAGAAGGATATTTTAACGTTCATGTTTTGATACATTTATTGCAGAGGGAGATATCTGAGAAGTTTCTCATCTTTTAGAAAACCTCAGCAACAGGATTTCCCAACATTTTTAGACTACTGCACAACATGCTCCTCATCTTTCTTCTCTAATTTTATCAAGGCCATAAATATCCTGTGCTGTTAAAGCAAGAGGTTTGAGAACCCAGACTTTGAGGTCTCAGCCATGCTCAGCTCTGCATTTCTGTCCTCGCTACTGTCAACACCGGCTCTTAGTGACAACCTGAATTCAGCTTCCTATCCATGGGCAAAATACTGAGGCTGGTGATGCTTCAGATAGAGCTATACCAGCCAGGCCTAGAACTATCAGCTTCCAACACCAAAACAAGGCTTTGACTTTTGAAGTTGGAGCCACTTCTCACTAAGGATGCAGACCTTCGTGCCTTCCCCATCTCCCATACTTAGGACAGATAAATCCTATAACAATTAACTGAGAAAAAAAACAAAAGTGAGGCTCATCCTTCCTCAGCACAAAGATCCACACAACACAGTTGTCTTTCATTTATATGATCCCTGGACAAAAAAACTTTGCAGCTTGTTGCTCAGGGCACTACACGTCCTTAGGGTAACCTCCTTGCAAGACATGGTATTAAGGAATGCTAGCAGCTCACAAAAGGAATGCAACACAAACCAGGTGACTATGCAGCACGGCTAACACAAGTGCTAGTAAGGCACTGAAGGCAGATTCTCATGTCCTTGAGCAAACCACCTGCCTTTTGCATTCCTACATGTTCCTTCCCATCTGGAGCAAGGCAACAGCAATGCTATACAAACACAGCAAAGGATGCTGTAAAATAAACATCTTGAGATCTCACATGAAACTCGATCTACATGAACTGTGATTACTCTATACTGTGCTTGTGAGGGATAATGCTATAGAAACTGGATTCTGTTAACTCCTGTTCCCTCATGACAGATTTTGATGAAACTCATGTTATGAGACTCAAGTAGCCGTCCTGAAAAGAAACACGTCTCGTCCTGAAAGAGGTTAGTTCAGTGGGTGTTAATCAGATGCAAGCAAGACTGTGTTCTCTAAAATATGTCCTCCTTATCCTTTGGCCACTTGCATAGCTCATAAAAAGGCCTTTACAGTGGTTTTCATAACCAGCTAGTTCCTCTCTCCACAGAGATACAGTGATGAAGCAACATCACTTTTAGGGCAGCTGGTTGCTTGATCATGTAATACTCATACAGTTAACATTTCTCTAATGAAGTCTGCAAAGTATCTGTATGCTTTTTTTACCTCAGGAGAATAATGGTGTATTTTAATTACTAATTCATTAGAGAAAAAAACCCCAAACCTAGTAAGGTGAACAGAATTTATACACTGAAAAGAATAAGCACAGAATAATTAGCAAATCAAGTTATTTACATTTTGAAACAGTTGTATGTGTCTCTATAACCATACTATACAAGTTAACCAGTACTATATAATGAACTGAAGTAACATTACTCATGTGAACCATTAGCTGTTAAGTTAAAAAGCTTCAATCATCAAAAATTTAGCCAAAACTTTAGTCTTTAGCATCATTAGGAAAGGGGGGTTTATTTATTTTATTTTTCCCTTCTCTGCCCCTCTGTTCTTTATTTCAGGATGTCCCATCTAATCACCCACTTATTCTAGAAGAACTCTGAGCTGACTTCCTAACTCCACTCCACACACGAATACATTCCATGTTTGGCTCTCCAGTGACAGAACCAGTGTCATTGCCCTTAAGGAGAGATACAGAGAAGTTCAGCTACTGGGCCAAAAATCTCCAAGCAACTTAGTCTGAACAGTTCACAGTACGAAGAGTTGAGTGAGGTATATAAAAAAGCTCCCAGGTGACAAGGCAAGCTCAATGAATCTTTGTATCTATGTTTAACACAGAAACCTATGGCCTTCTTGAAAGGAGCATGAATTTAAGGCAGCAGCACAGATGAAAATAACAAAATGATATGAGGATTAATTGATAATTCCCACAGATACCACATGGGAAATTGCCAGACTATTAACTATGGTATGAAGCCTCACTGAGGCCTGAACTGAGCCTCACTGCAAGAAAAATGAAAGAGAGAATAAGTGGCAGACATAACTGGTGAAAAGATCATAACCAGGAGACAGAGATGCTCAGTGTCAGTGATGGGGGACTCCCCAGCGGGCTCAGAATAGGGTCTGTGATGTGACTACTGCTGTTTCATATTTTGTAAATCATCTGCAAATGCTGTGGGTAGGTGGCTTATGATACAAAGCCACTCCCCAAAATGAAACCTAAAATTTATTCAGTGAGTGGATATTAAAATAGCAAATATAACTGCAAGTTCATAATTGAAAAATAATGTATGGGGGAAAAGCCATTCTCATTGTGCTTTAAATCCGCTGTTACCAGTCATGAAAAAAATCCTGGAGAAGTGGATAGTTCTCTGAGATCGGCACAGTGTCAGCAGCTGGGAAAAGCTATCCAGTTAGGAATTCTTAGAAGAATGAGAACAAAGCAGAAAATGGCATTATTCCTCTGTATAAATCCAGAATATGCCCATCTCTTCCCTACTGAGCACAGCTCCAGTAATCGTGGAAATACAAAGCTAAAGGAAGGGCAAGAACAACCATGAACCAAAGGAGGACAAGAAATATTAGAAAATCTTAGCACAGGGAGAACTCAAGCAAGCCAAAGCCTTTCAACCTGGAAAACAAGAAAAACAATTAAGTTCTAGACAAGCTGTAAAAGGTAAACAGCAATGACTATTTTAAAGTAGTCTTAGCAGAAAAAATAGGGCACCAACTCAAACTGGCAGGCAGCAAGCGGGTTCAAAGCAAACAAAGGAAGTTCGTTTTCACACAATAACTAATGATGTTGTGGAACTCACTGCCATGGGATGTTTTGGCAGCCAAAAATACAAGTGGGTTTCAAAAAAGCCATTAGACAATTTTATGGAAAAAGGTCCACCAAGAAATATCAAAAACAATGATACAGCTGCAGGCTCCAGCTCAGGAAGGTCTCTAAACCAGAAACCGCTGTAAGCTGGGACGGTTTACCAAAGGAAGTATCACTCTCTACTTGTCCTGTTTTCCATACACAAGTTATTAGCCATTATCAAGAGCAGGATATGGGGCCAGACAGACCTTTGCTGTGACTCTTTTTGATATTTGGCCATTACTAAGTAATGCAGATGTAAACATCTATCCCTGCATGGTCACGGATAATTCTGTAGAAGGCTGCTATAGGGTGCACACTTAGAAGAGTAACGTAAGAAATGACAGCATTTTTTTATTTGAGTAGCAGCAGAACCAGCTTTTTTGTTTCCTTAGGTATGTTCTGAGTCTGTCCTTTCCAGAGAAGGGTTATATTTTATCCTCCTTTTGATTACCTAACTACAGCAAAAGAGACAAATCCAGTAGAAAGAATTATCTTCTAGAGTAGATGAAGCTACTCTATCTAGTATATTTCAGCTGTAAGTCACACAGTGAATTACATCCTGGTGACTGAGAGCTTCTGAGTTTAAACAGCTCTGGAGAACTATTGAAGGAACTGCCTATCAAGTTTGTTGAATATTGCCATGCCGGGCAGGTGCTTTAAAACACAGATTAAACCTTCAAGTCACACTTTAGGCCTAGGATAGAATTTGAAGTCATGGTAAGCCTTCAACAACAGAGTAAAACAGTGCTTTATGATCTTTTTCCTTACAGACCCCAGCAACCTGAAAATGCTTTGCAACTTGAACAGCCTCCTTATCTTTTTCTTCTCCATCAGTGAAAACAGAGAAGGAAGTGACTCACTGCTAACTCAACACCCCACCACCCTTAGCAGCTATGAATCAGGTGACAACTCTGCTCTAATAGATTACTTACTACGTTTTTCTTAACTGTTTCTCAAACCATGGTCAAAAAAATATGTCAGTGATGGGATTTCATCATTCTATTCAAACCTGTGCCAAGAAAGGTGTAATTTTTCAGGGAGAATAAGTACCTGAAATTTTCAAATGAGAAAGAACCAAGGCAAAACTGCATTCGTGAAGGTCAACAAAGCTCTGATGTTTGTTTGCAGGTGCTTGTCCATAACTCGCTCCCCAAAGGGATACAGATCTTAGTTACAGCAATTCTCTCCAAATGGGGGTTCTTGTGAGTCAGAGATGAGCCAGAATGATTCTGCTTCCTACTTGTCAATCATACTGGGATTACTAAAACCAGCAGGTTCATGTTTGACACCAAAATAAACAATAACTGGAAAAGGTGGGTACTTCCTCTTTTGTAAATCACCTCATTTATTCAGACACCTGATCCAAGACCCAGGTAGGGAAGTCTGAAGATTTTTCCTCAGACCTTTACTTTCATTCTGCCACCACTTCTACACTTGCCACAGAAATATATACATACTTCTATACATTGACTGAAATCCTGTTGTCTCACTCTTGTTGCCTTCTGTCAGAAATCCTTCCACAAGACAGCAGTGAGATTCTTCAGGTCAAGGACTCTGGTTTGTGACGCACATCTTAACACAGTATCCAGCACAAACAGGGTCTAGGGCCTGGCAGTAGTACTACAAAACACAGTAATAACAGTAGCTTAAGTAAAAACAATCAAAGATGAAAACCAATAAACCATCCTCTGCTCCCCTTAAGAAAATGTGTTTATTCACCCCCTCACAAAGGAGGTTGCCCTATTTATCTGCCGGGAAACCTCAGACATTCCTTGCATGTGCGGCACAGATGGTCGCCACACAACAAAAGGCAGAAGGGCTCCCTGCACAGTCATGGTGCACGTGTCTGGTTTCTGGATATACAGAAACTTGGTCAGTGCTACTGCTCCAGCAGGGCTGCTCTGCATCCGAAATCCCAAACAAATACAGAATGCCATCAATATCCTTTGAACAACATCTCCTAGTGGAAAAAGAGACTGCCTGGGAAAAAGGAGATGCACAGCAGTGACCTTGGTTGCGAGACTTAATTCATGAGTGCACATAAATTGTTTTGAGATCCCAGGGTGGGAAGTGCTAAGGAAGCAGAAGTATTATTTATTAAAGCTCCTTTATCCTCAGATATTCTTCACATCTGATTTTTCATTCATGGTCATTGCTACTTCAAATATTTTTCAGTTGTCTTGATCTTTTCTTTACCAAATGGGATTGCCCCAGGCAGAGGACATGCAGTATCCAGATCTGTTCATTGCATTTATTTACCTTGCTCTTTTCTAATTAATTTACTGCTTTGACCCCAGCCCTGCTCTCCCTTTGATTCTATAATCAGATATCAAATGTGGCTGCTCTCCATGAATAGCAATCATTTTGCAAACAAATGCCACTAACATTTTTACTACTTTGTTAAACACACGCTTCTACAGTGTATGGGAAGGGGACTGCAAGGTCCATTTTAGCAAACTGGGTATTAATATCATTGCTAATTCTTCTGTGAATAGAAAGGCAGAGCAGTTTGGCAGTAACCATTTCAGTTCCAAGGCAGACAATACAAGGTATAATCAAAGAATAAACCTGGGGGAACTAAGCAGAGCAGAAAATTAATTCGGCAACACATTATGTTCTGTGACACAAACTATGTACAAGTTTTTGTTCTCTTTTAAGAAATCACCAAGTGCAGAACTATATTCTATGCAATACATGAAAAAATCACTGACCATGATAGCCTTCAGTATTTAAAATACATGCCTTTGTTTTCTTCATACAACACAGGATACAAATCTCTCTGCTTTTCCCTCAACTCTATAAAAGCATAAATAAACTAGGAAATTAACAACAAAAAAAGAGAGAGAGAAAGCTACCTTTTCTGCATCCTGTTGTGCCTAAATAGAACATGTTGTACCAGCCTGGACAACTTCGCAATAAAACATACTGTGGACACTTCAAAAACTGACCATAATCATAAGAGTTAAGTGAGGAATGCCAGCTTGGTCGGGGAATTGCACTGCTGTTGTTATACATTACTTAAGCATGCAGGTTTGTGTTTTTTACTTTATCTTGGATTTTACTGTAATGCAATTGAACTCTGATACCCCTTTCAGTATCCTAAGTGTCTGTCTAAGTGCTTGTAAGGATCTGGGCTTACGGATATTGTAACGGACCCAGAGGCTACTGAAGGCACTGCAGAAGCCTGTGTAGAGTTAGTCTTTTGATGAGGAAACTCTTTTTTCCTCTCCCTTCTTAATACACCTGGGGTCAACCTTCAGACATGTTCAGAAATAAGATGGCCGCTATGAATCCAAAAGCAAAACCCACGCTTACTTCAGCAAAACCAGGCTTTACAGAAAAGCATATCTGACTGTAGCGGGATCATTTACACCGTATGAATTTCATGCATTCAATTCACGGCATTTACAGGGTTGTGTCTTTAACAGTAATTCTGGGTTTGGAGTGCCCTGTCACTTTATCCATCCCCCTTAGCTATCCTGAACCTGTGATGTTTGCACCAAGGCATTGCTTATTTCCCTCAGTTACCTCATCACACCCAAGTCTTCGCATGGATACTACAGGAATCAAATCATAATCTCTGCAGTGGGATGCCTGAACTCCTCAGGCAGTGGTATCTCCACGTAACCATACATGATAAACAAACAGTCAACAAACACAATCCTGTAGATTTTATTGCCTCTGGAGCAGACTATACTTCTATAAAACCCACGGGTTTAGGCTTCATGTGTCAAGGCCTGCTTCAAATACACCCCTTTTACAGCCACAGCTCTGACAGGAAAAATCACCCTCACCCCCCTTTCAAAACCAGATTCCTCGCCCACTGCAGACACACGTGCGCTGTTCAACCGTGTAACAGCACCATTTCCTTCGTACCTTCACAACAGAGCACTGCCCGGCCTGCGGGAAAGGAGCCTGCATGCCACGGCCATTTTAACCTCTCTCTGGGGTGGATGTGGGGGAAGCACCTTGCTGTGGGGTGAGACCTCCTGAGGGGAGACACACACTGTGGGGTAACCCTTGTGGGGGAGAGACCTGCTGAGGGGAAACCCGCTATGGCGCTGAGTTACTGAGGGCAGAGACCTGCTGAGGGGAAACCCGCCATGGTGCTGAGTTGCTGAGGGCAGAGACCTACAGAGGGGAGAGAGCTGCTGAGGGGAAACCTGCCATGGTGCTGAGCTACTGAGGGCAGAGACCTGCTGAGGGGAAACCTGCCATGGTGCTGAGCTACTGAGGGGAGAGACCTGCTGAGGGGAAACCACCATGGTGCTGAGATGCTGAAGGGAGAGACCTACTGAGGGGAGAGACCTACAGAGGGGAGAGAGCTGCTAAGGGGAAAGAGCTGCTGAGGGGAAACCTGCCATGGTGCTGAGCTGCTGAGGGGAGAAACAAGCTGAGGAGAAACCCACCATGGTGCTGAGTTGCTGAAGGGAGAGACCTACTGAGGGGAAAGACACACTAAGGGCAGACCTGCTGAAGGAAAATACCTGCTGAGGGAATAGATCCACCGAAGAGGCACCCACCATGGGGTAGTGTTGCCATGGGGAGACCTGCTGAGGGGAATCCTGCTGAAGGAAGATACTTAGAGAGGGGACAGACCCACTGAGGGAATACCCATCATGGTGGACCAACTGAGGGGAGAGATCCACTGAGGGTCTATCGCTGGTGGAAGAGACCCACTACGGGGATACATGGCTGAGAAGACCCGCTGAGGGCGGCACAACCGACATCTCAGCTCCGGACGCTGATGCTCCCCGGAGGAGCCGCTCCTGCCCCGGGCATCTCCAACAGCAGAGAGGGCTGGTGGCTTGGGGGTTTATCCGTGGTTCCCTCTCGCCCATGGCGGGGCACCACGGTACTTTAGAGACGTGAAATCCCAGCGCGACTCCGCAGCTTACCGGGACCTCCGCGGCTCCCCGCCGGCGGCACAGAACAAACCCGGCGCCCCGGGCCGGAGCGGGGCCGTGCCGCGAGCAGCAGCGCCGCCTGGCGGGCAGGGCGGCCCCGGCGGGGCTGGTGCCGGGCGGGGGGGATCCGGTCCCTCCGCTCCCTCCCGGTCCCGTCTGTGTTTGCGTGTCCCCCCCCGCCCGTCTCCCGGAGCCTGACTCCGTCTGTCTGCAGCGCGGCCGGCAGCTGCCGTTACAGATACGGTGTCGGCGGGCCGGGAAGAGCGCGGAAACACCTGTTTCCAGCATGGGGAAGGTGGGGAGGGAGCCCGCGGGCCGCGCCGCTCTCCCTCCCGCCCCGCCGCCTGTAAACGCGGCGCAGAGCCCGCGGGACCGCTTTCCAGACAGACCGCTTGCGGCTTTACACGTTCCTCTGAACACGCGTCCCGAGCCCGCTCCTCACATGTTGTTTTTCCACCGTGCCCGTTTGAGGGGCACACGCACACACACGGGCAGACCCGCCGCGCTCCCTGCCGGGGCTGGGGGGCTACAGGGGTCTCCCCAACCGGGTGATGCGGGAGAGGCCGGGGGCTGCCGGCGGTACGGGGCCGGGTGCGTGTGGGGGCTCCATGATTTCATCGGTGGCTTCGCGGGGACCTGGCAAGAGCTGTTCTGTCCCACTGAGATGTGTAGCTTTTTCCTGCCATTTTTCTTTAATAATAAAAGAGGGAGTGAAGCCGGGTGGGATTTTTAATCTTTCCAAAAGAAAAAAAAAAAAAAGGCAAATGGATCTAAGAAGAAGGGAAAAAAAAACCCACCCCAGCAATAGCCGAAGGGGATGCCAGTGAGGTGTGGCTTGCATTTAAATATCCAATATGTCAATGTAAGGGGAGTGTGTACGTATATATAAAGTGCAGTTTGCATCCGCCGCGGGACACATCCAGCTATGGGAGGCGCGGGCAGCGCGGGGCCGGGCCGGGGCCGGCAGCGCGGGGCCGGGCGGCCGCAGCCCGCGCTCTGAGCGGCCGCTCCGCTCAGCTCCCCCCCCCCTCCCCCGACCCCGCGGCCCCATGGCCGAGGTTGGCGGCTTCCTGGGCGCGCTGGACCCCGACCTGCACGGCTTCCCCCCCGCGCTGGGCGCCGCGCTGCCCCTCGCCGACTCCCCCGGCTTCCTCAACGAGCGCCTGGGGCAGATCGAGGGGAGGCTGCAGCGGGGCTCCCCGACCGACTTCGCTCACCTCAAGGGCATCCTGCGGCGCCGGCAGCTCTACTGCCGCACCGGCTTCCACCTGGAGATCTTCCCCAACGGCACGGTGCAGGGCACCCGGCAGGACCACAGCCGCTTCGGTAAGGGAAGGGAGCGGAGCGGGGGTGCCCGGCCGCGCCGGGAGCAGGTGCCCCGCGAACACAGCTAATTACCCCGCTAATATAAATCATCCCGGGACAGATATAATTAGACTCCTAAACAAATGCGCTCACTCCCAGGCAATGCGGGAGGTTTTATTTCCAATTTCCTACTCTCCCGGCGCTCAGCCCTTCTGCAGGTGCACAAAAACGTGCCTGAGCAGGGGGAAACGGGAAAGAAAAGTTTAAGGGGGGGGAGATCAGTTCTAGCAGTACCTCTGAAGTTAGTGGTGAGGAAGGCAAAGGAAAGGGGAGAGCACGCTGGAAAAGGAAATTCCCAGCTTTTTAAAATGATTATGATGATTTTCCTCCTTTTTGTTGGTCTCTGCAAATACTCGTGAGCTGGTTTCTTCTACTTGCAGTGAGTTTCATCAGAACAGCGTCTCCCCAAAGTGGGCAGGGAGCAGTGGGCTGGATGGGTGTCAGAAGCTCAGTTCAGGGAGGTCGTTGGAAAGGGAATGGGGAAGCGGGAGGGGGAAAATCGCTCAGGGGGCCCCTGAGAGAAAGGAGAAGATGGAACAATAGGCAGAGCACCCTGGATTTACCTTGCTGCCTGTGATGCAGCTGGAAGACGGCAGCGCCTGTATCAGGGTCACACGAGAGCTGGGATCTCTAATGAGACTGTATGTAAGCTTCAAAAAATGCATCCCAAGCCGCAGGCGAAGGAGTACAGTGAGTTTGAGCACAGCTAAGAAAAATTCCCGCTACTTCAGCATCTAGTGCAGGTGTCTGTGTAAGCTATCAGCGAGTCCCATGCCAGTGACCTCAGCTCTGTTGTCAGCAGGTTGCAAGAAGTGCTCGCAAGAGTTTTTATGGCTTTCAGGTGATTTAACTCCTCGGTGGAAGGAATTCAGAGGGGGGGATTTTTTGCCTTTACTTGCTTGCAACTGGTCTTTTCCAATCCTCCAGGAACGCTGCTGCTGTTGGTGGTGTAAGGCAGGGTTTGGAACAATTGGAGAAGCTTATCTCCGTAGGGCGCTTTCTATAAACACCAGGTGTGTGCATGGCATGTCCCTGCCTAAATCAACAAGAAAGTCATAACCCGTGGGTTGGAGGCAGGTACTAATAGCCTCATGGGACACAGGTTCTGTAATTACCTCCCCAAAGACACACACGTTTAACCTTTCATGCTACAATCTGTGATGAGTCTCCATGTTAAAAGAAACTGAAAGCAAACCCATTGCATCTGCTTGGGCTTAGTTCAATCTGCCACGTAGGACTTCTATCAGCTCTTTTTATGTATTATATTAAGTAAGCAGCCAGTTTCAAGTGGGAGCATTTATCTCAGTTCTATTTTTTTTATAAAGATTGGGTAAAATAAGTGTATTTTCAAGCAAACTTTGGGAAAACACATTGAACAGGCTAAAACCTTTTGTGAATTTTGCATGCTTCGGCTTAAGTCACACAGTACATCCAATAAATCGAAGCATTGACATTCCCTAAGTGCTTTAGCAGTCAGCATCCAGCTCTGTAAACTAGACCAGACTTCAGATATTACAGTTTTCTGCTTCAGGGTTTTCCCAGAGGCAGTGTAAAATAAATAGTTATTTGTTGTAATTGCAAGACAAAGCCCCAAGGGATTAGACTGGAATCCTCGTGTTCAGATCAAGTTGGACTGAACCTCTCTTCAGCAGAGACTCAAAGCAATAACGTATTGGCACAGAGCATTCACCATCTGCATTCAGTAGCCATGAATATTTAAATTCCAATGTTACTGGTATGGTTCGTATTAGGATGTCATGTATTGGTGCATTCCTAAATTTTGCATGCAGCAATCAGAAAGCAGTAACTTATTACAGAAACAGGCAGCCTGAGTGATATGGGGAACTACAGAACTGTGGTGAGGCATACAGAGCTAGACAAGAGGGATACAGACCTAGACAAGGGCTTCAGGGCAGCAGTTTAAAGCTGCCTTAAATCTAGAAGCATCTGGGGAAATACTTCAATCCAGTATGGTGGTGTGGTGGATCAAGCCCCCATGGCTGGAAGGTGCTCCCTGATACCATTAACGTGCTCCATGGATGGCTGTGACAGTGCAGTGGAGGCACGTATCCAGCTTCAGATGGGATGTAAGATAGAACTGGACTTTGCATCTCTGTGTCTTAATACTAGAAGTGGTTCAGGAAGAGAAGGACAGTATCTGCACCCTCCCATGCGCAGCCAAAAGCTACCAGATGTACAAGACATCCAGGTCTTCCAGAGAGGAAAACGAAGAGCTGAAGGCCTGGTGATGAAGAGCAGAGAACCAAGGTCCTAATGGCGAGGGTCAAAGGGAGGAATTCTTCTGTACCACAGCATTCAGAGGGTGTGACCACAGGACAAACACTGCCGGAGCCATCACTGTAACTACTCCCTCTCATCTGTCAAGGACTGGAGCACACCTGTCTTCTGGAACATGATATTCCATGCTTGTAAAAACACAGCTTCATGCAAGAGCAATGTGGCGCTGCTTATTTTCGCTAGAGGAGGCTTAATGCAGAGTTTGGTGAAGCCCTCCAGGACTGTTGGAAGAAAGCTTCTTCTCACACTGAAGTGCCGAGATTCATGCTCTGAACCCCCAGCTCCACCTAAGTCATCCCAGAAAGAATAAAGTGTTTCCAAGAATGTATCTGGGTTCCCTGCATCTGCTAAGACCCTTCCTGTACAAAGAAATAAAGGACAGTCAGACTCTGGAGGGGGTTTGGACTGACATTAGTGCCCCATGAGAATCCTGCTTGGAATGAAACCAAGATAAAAATTCACCGGGAAAATCCATGCCAGCAGGAATTGCTCCTTTGTCCTGTGCCTGTTTTACAGCAGTGTTAAACAAGTGACACCAATGGCTCTTGAAGAGAGAAAAGGCCTTGCCTTTGTACTGCAGACTAATAAAGGCAGCGAACAAAGCTGCTCTTGGGTACAAACCTGGTAATGGATCTGCAATGCCGGCTCCTAGAGAAGCCGGTGAAACCTCCAGGGAGAGTTTTGCTGTCGATTTTGCCATTCAGACCATGGTGCACCTGTTGCTGAGCAGTTGGTCAGGTTTTTAGCCGAAGCTTTAGGTTTGCAGCCATTAATACAACATCTGATGTTTCCGTACCCGGCTCCTGAAGTCAGTCATGTAAGAAGAGACAGGTGCAAGGAGCTGAACTGTTCTTTGAGGGATGGTTTGTAGTAAGGCGAGAGCATGCAGGTGCCTGCACAGCAAAGCTTGGGAGATTACTCAGTGCTTTTGGTGGTAAATGAATCCCGTCCGAGCCTTAATCAAATCTCTCCCAATAATTCTCTAGAAAGGCTCAAGGAACAAACAATGAGTAATGAAAGCAAGGAGAAAAGGAAGAGAAAAGGCAAGTCCTGGGGGGCAGAAACAAGGAAACAAGAGGCACGTTCACCACAGACACACACCGCTACAACTGGGAAGAGAATTCTTGAGCTGGCCCCAGTGGCCACTCCCTGTGCTGCTGCAGATCGGATGTACGGAGCTGCAGCAGTGGAGTGAGCTGAGGACAGGATGGATATCCGCCCGCATTTTTCCAGCCTTCACTCTGTCTCCTGACTTTTGTGGGTTTAAGTTACGTTCTCAATGCTGTTCCCACAGAGTTGTCTTCCCTGCACGTCCCCAAGTGCCACTCACAGATCGGGAAAGGGGAGTATTGGGAGGGGTGCTGTCAGCGGAGATGGGCATGGACACACCTTGGAGAGGCTTCTGTTGCAAAACCAGCGTGTTTTTACCCAAACTGCACCAGATGAGCAGTGTCACCCACCTGCCCAGGGAGCAGAGATGTTAATGCTGCTCCAGGTTGCTCCTTACACCAAGTCTTTGGAGACGTGTGTTCACATGCCATGTAGAGTGTGCTTGTGGGTATACTCAAGCAAAGCTCTTTGTTTCCCTGCCTCACACGTCCCTTGGTTTCTAAATGAGACCAGCAGCATTTTCCTGCTTCCCAGGAGCGACAGAAGACAAATAAACCACAAAAATGCTGGTGCTGAGACCTGAGAACTGTACCTATAGGAAGGTCCATCTACTGCTCTCCAGTTACCAGATGTTTGTCACATGAACATCCACTTGTCTCCACCCTGGGAAAGACTTTCCCATTTCTGGGTATCCCGGTATTCCTTTACTCCCTGCACTACTTTTTACACTCTCTAGTTGTTGTCAGTCTTCCTTCACTCCCTTTTCAAACAGAGGTTGTCATCATCTCTGTCCTGCAGATGGGAAAACGGAAGCGCACAGCAGCTCAGTAACTCCTTCCATGTGTCAGAACCGGTGGGTAGCAGAGGTGGAAGAACATCCCTCATCCTGCACCTCTTCCCTCCCTATTTGAGGGCTTCTTCTCAGATAAGAAACCACAATAACTACCAGGGAGCAAGCAGAGCAGAGCCAGGGTCCTGGTCTGCCTGCTTGGCTTGGGAAGGCTGCTGTCCCTGCCTGCACTGCCTGCTGCTGGTGTTTCTGAAGGCAATGTGTCTCCAGGCATGTTTCAGCTGGGAAAATACCTGCACAAGTCCATAAAGCCCGTCTTCTGCTGTTTGCTTCCCTGTTTGTCTCATGGAATTGCTGCTCCCAAGTCTGTATTTCATCTCCCTTTGCCCCCAGCACCCTGTGGCTACAGTAGGGCTGGATTTGATGTGCAAGCCCCAGAGTAGGCAGGGCAGAAGGAGGGTAAAGAGCCTGATGCAGGGTAAGAAGACTAATTCTTGCAGCCAGCTTCTGACTGATGAGCATGCATTGAGCAAAGGGGGACAGAGGTGCCCATCACCATCTGGTCTGTCCTATATTTAGGTGGTGATGCAGTTACTGTCTGAGAGCTGTCGCACCCAGGCCTGGCCGAGCAGAAGACACATGCCTCAAGCCGAGGGGTGACTGGAGTCAGCCGGCTCAGGTGGCCGCTGTCACGCGGTGATTTTAGACTCAGGGCACTTTTAAGAGGAGGTAACCTGATCAGAGCAGCAATTGCTCAGGACCGGGCGTTTTGGGAGCTATATTAAGAGGCCTGGAGCCATGCTAAAGGTTAGAGCAAGTCTGCCCTCCTGGTGACGGCGACGTCTCGTCCAGCCACTAGATGGGATGGTGAAAACCTTCTTCCTTTCTCTGCTGCTACTTCCCAGCTAAAGACTGCCCGTGACCTGTAGAGAGGGAGAGTGTGATACCCACAGTCAAACACAGTCCCACCAATGCCTTCAGGAAGTTTTGCTGCTGAGTTTGAAGGTCTCCACCACTTGTGATGTTGGCTTTGTTCACCAGTTCAGCCACATCTACTTGGGAGCTGTTTAGTTTTAAGTGCTTCACCAAGGGCTCTCCTATTCCAAGTGTTCCCTCCATCAGAACAACTGCTGACCCTCCTGATGTCTTTGCCAGAGGAAATGAGACTGCCTCTCACTGGTTGGAGCATCTGACACCATCGGTGTAGGCTGAAGCCCATGGAGGACAGATGCTGCTGGACCAGGCAGGGGCTGGCACGAGGCTCAGGCTGTCAGAGGAAGGACCAGCAGCTCCCTCGCACCAAAGGCTGCAGAGGAAGATGTGCTTCTACCTATATGTATTCGAAGCTGGATTTTATCCCTGTGGCTTATATACACATCTGGGGGTGGCAAGTACCCCACTGGAGTGCCAGGATGAAGTTGGCACTCACAGACATCTCTTCTAGGGCTTTTTACTTCTTTTTGTTGAACTCATCACTTTAAAACACATGGGACTATCACCTCAAAACAGAAGCCCCTTGGTGACAAAAGACACTCTCCTTTTAGTGAAGAGCAAAACCCAGCCTGGTAACAGCCTTCTGAAATGTCTACTGGGTCAGGGACAAGTTTCTACATCTGTCTTCTTGGTGATAACTAGGGAAGACCCATAACCAGGCCAACAAAACCTAGCAAACCTTTTCTTATTAGCAAAGGCAATTCCTCTTTGGGCAAGTCAAATGGTGGGGAGAAGCCTAAAGTGGCAGTGTGAAGACTGCACACACATGGCACACACATGGACTATAGATTTAAGAACTGTGTTGTTATAAATAAGGGGAGCGGGGTGTGTAGGAAGCTCTGCAAAGGCTGGGAAAGGCTGGTTTGTCACGGGAGCCTGGCGCTGGTTTTATTCTCTCTATGATCTGGACTTTCTTTCCTGTTTCAGGGATTTTGGAGTTTATTAGCCTGGCAGTGGGGCTGGTGAGCATCCGTGGGGTGGACTCAGGACTCTACCTCGGCATGAATGAGAGAGGCGAGCTCTATGGGTCGGTAAGTGTACAGGGTTAAACAACATCTGCAGCAATGGGGTTGCGGGCCCTCATCAGTGTCATGAGCTGTGTCTGTCGCAGGCCTCCAAAGTCCTTGGGCTGCCACATGCCTCCATCCTACCCTGATGCCACTGTTGTTGTAACATAAATAGGGTTGTGGAGGGAGGATGCACCCGTGCCTGGAGAACTGGGGGTGCTTGTCAAGGTTTTGCCTTTCTGAAATGGTGTGGGAACAGTCAGCTAAAGGCAGGGGGCAGAAATATAGCATAAAGCCAGGGGCTGCTTCTGGGCTTTCACTGCCTCATACCTCAGTGTTGCAGTCTGCATGGTCAGGGTCTGCATCCATCTGCAGATGTTACATCTTCATTACAGCTCTTTAACTAATGGAAGCTGAGTTGAGGTCTTAACAGCTGGGCAGAGGTGCTTCCTACCAGTTAATTTAACTCAATTCCTAGTTACTCAACTCAATGTAAACCAGTTATTTCTACTTAGCTGGAAGAGTCACTGCTATTTTGAATCATCAACTGCATTCTAGGTAGCCAGGTTGAAGTTTCCTTTCAGTAGCTGCTGTGCTTCATTGGTGCTTTTTCTTCAGATGCCCCATTGCCTTAAATTCAACCCATCACCCATGTGTGATCTTTTAAATGCCTCTTCGTACATCACAGCACTACCCTGTATGTCATGAGGATACTGATTTTTAAAGATGGATCACAGCAAGTTTAAATAACAAAACAAACCAGTTTTAAACCAAAGTGGAAGGCACATACTTCCTCTAAACAGATCAGAGCAATCTCACAGCACAGGGACTTAAACTTGGGTACTCTGCATATAGAGAAGCTTTCTGAAAACCTTTGCTTAGCAAACAGTAAACCACGAGTTTCCATCATCTTTTCTTCTCTCATTCCCATCTAAGTCTGCCACAGACCCTTTCACTATTTAAGATGCAGTTACTGATGTCTATATGAGAGAATCAAATCTAACATGCATCAAAAACTTACTCTTCCACTTCATTTTTGTACTAACATCTACCCTACACAGAAGTTAAATGTGGAGACAGTGGTTAAATTACAAATGTTCAAGACAGATAGAAAGCAAAATCACCAGGATTCCATAAAACATAAAAGACCCTTAAAGCACAGTTCAGAACAGAGGGCTGGAGCCTAGAGCAGCACCTCTCCTGTCCAACCCTGGGGCTGCTCAGCAGCTCCTGGAGTTGCAGCTTTTACTGGTGGAAAGGAGGACACAGCCCTGCCTGTTCCCTTCCCTGCTTCCAAACCCTGCAGCTCTGCTGATGAATCAGCAGTTTCATGATGGGTTAATTAAACTCCAGGGCCTGAGTACAGGTCACAACACAGAAACAGAAATACAGCGATGGCTTTTCAGCATCAAAAGCCACTCCAGTATTCCTAAATAAAGGCCCATAAACCAGCACCTGACAGCAGCATTAGCATCACAATGGCATTTTAGGAGATTACAGTACAGCTGTAATTAGCAGTTTATCACTTCCCCCTGTGCCAGTTTTGATGTATGTTTTGATACAGCCAGTGCCAGCCATCCCCAGCGACACACAGAATCCCCTTGGGACAGTGTCCCTGCCTGTCCCTGTCAGCCTTGTGCCAAGGTTTCTGTTAAGCTTACCCGTGATTACAGAAGCACAACTAATAGAGCAGCAACAGTCACAGGCAGCACCCTGCACACTGCACAGTGTCAGGCTCAGTGGGGACATCCCAGGGCTTGGAAAGAAATCAATCCCACCTTGACTCAGCCCGGGCTTTCCAAGCACCTGATACACACACTGCACCTCTGGAGAGCCCAGTGAAGAGCAGGTGAACTGGGGCAACGCAGCAGCACGAGTTCAGCTGGTCAGCAGTTTCTGATGTGTTCTGAGCAAAGACATCCTAGGGGAAGAAAGAAAATAGTCTGTATTTATCGGTGGGACTGGGAAGAGAAACCTCCGGTGCCTGGTTCTCAGGTGGCAAAGGCCACGGTGTTTTGGAGGGCTCACAACTCACCTCGGGGTTTATTTAATTAACAGCAAAACAGTCAAAACAGGTTCTGAGTGCAGGGGAGCTTCTGGGTCTTATTACAAGAGATCTCTGCAAGCAGCAGCATTTACTTAGCACTCTGTATGCCCTAGGTAAGATACACTCCCTCCCTGACTAGTTTACAGTGTAGGTACAGTGTTTGTAATCCTATGGTATCCTACGTTTGCAGACAGCCTTTCATCTGCAGGACTCCCACATTCCCCACAGCAATCCCACCATGGGATGGGATGGGGGTTCCTCTGTGACACAAAGCCACCCATGTCCTCGTGAGGCAGAGGGACAGCCCCCTCCTCACGGGCTTGGGCACGTCCCTGTAGCACATGGAAAGTGCAATGAGCATGAACTGAAAATCCATCGTCAAATGGCTGCTGTCAACAGCCCCTGCCTGGAAGGGTTGAGGGAAAGGCTGGTTGTGGCTGCAGTGACACTGGTGCCATCCGTCCCAGCCATGGGCTGGCACACACATCCCATCACCTGTCGCTGCTGTACATCTTCCCCAGGGTCGGACATCCCCATCCAGCCCTCTCCAGGCCTTGTGGCCTCACATCACAGCTATCTGGCGCTTCAGAAGATGAAAGGCCCCAGGAATGCTTTCATTCCTGCTGCAGTGTGTACTGTTACGTGCCCTCAGCTTTCAAAGCAGAGCTGGCTCCTGTATAAACCCTCCTGAGGCACTGCCCGGGATTGTCTCTCACCTAAGGCAGCAGTTTTGGTGTGTGTGATACCTGTGGACGGGGCTGCTGAGCTCAGAACTCACACCCTGGAGCACAGAGACCTCACTGTCAGGTTCAGACTTTGGCTATGGCCCTGGTTTGGGTTTCTGTTACTGGGCACCTTTGCAGAATGCACACCCACCTTCTCCTCCTCCTTTTATCTCCTTCCTCCTCCAGCTTCAGAGGTGTTGGGGTCCCCGTTTGTGCTCATTTCCAGCTCTTACCCAGGGGAAACATCCCCAGCAGCGCAGTCCCCGTCCTCAGGGAGCCAGGAGAAGGCAGCTGGGAAAACGACAGGGAAAGAAGTGAAGGAAGGAGGAAAAGAGCTATTTTCCATGTAACTTCTGACACAAATGTCTTTTCTCCCCCCACACTGCAGAAGAAGCTCACCCGGGAGTGCGTTTTCCGGGAGCAGTTTGAAGAGAACTGGTACAACACGTACGCCTCGACCCTCTACAAGCACCCCGACTCGGAGAGGCATTACTACGTGGCTCTGAACAAGGACGGCTCCCCCCGCGAGGGGTACAGGACTAAGAGACACCAGAAATTCACCCATTTTTTACCCCGGCCTGTGGACCCTGCCAAAATCCCTGCCATGTACAGAGACCTCTTCCACTACAGGTGATGTTTCCTGCCGCTGCCCCGTCACTGTACATACTTGGGCTCCCAAGCTTTTTCCCAGAGCGCTATATTAATAGTCATTCCATCATTCCTGTAAGCGTAGATGACGTAGGAAAGCACTTCCATTGAATTCAGACACTGCTGTTCCTCCTTGTTTCAAGCGTATATCGAACCTGGGTTATTTATGGGGGAGGGGGTAGGGAAGGGAGGGAACCCTACGTATAATCTTTCATTTTCATTCACTTCCTTTACCCGGTCGCTACAAGAGAGGCCGAGTAGTCAATTTTATGGCTGCTTAAAGGAACAAGCAGGTGAACAAACCTGATCCCCAGGGGGGAAAAGACACCAAAATCAACTGAAAATGAAGAGAAGGGAAGAAAACGACCACAGAACTGCTGCAGATGCTGCTGCTGAGCTGGGGATGGTGACCTGGAAGAAAACAGCCTTTTGAGTGGTGCCCTGCTTTAAGCAGCCCAGGAGTTTGCTACAAGGATGATGCTACGTGGACTGGTCCTGATGCGCGGGGGTTTTTTCCTGCTGTTGGGGTGGGAATGGGGCAAGGAACGTTATTCAGATGTAAGCATGGATACTGTGCATAGGGACAAAACTATTTATAAAATGTATATGATATTTATTTTATATATTTATTTATTTCAAAATAATTTTATTTTTAATGAGAGATGCTATGACCGGATTTTCATCAGGAAGAATAAGGTCCTACTGAAACAGGAAAAAAAATGAGTTTTAAGAGCTTATTGGCAATAAAATTGTCTTTATATTGTAGATTTTCTTGCTAGCCCTTTTCTTTTTGGTGCTCTGGTGCAATAAACCCAGTATTTCCCCATCAATATTAAGAATATTAAGAACACCTCTAAAAAGGCTTTATGTGGTAAAGAGAAGTCACCTGATCCCCGCACTCTTGTTTGAGGATGATGTCAAATTATACCTGGAATACACCAGGAAGCGTGGCCCTACTGGAATGACTGGCTGATGAACTGGGATTTCCAAGAACTGCAAATCCAGCCCTTTACTCTGATATGGGCAAAATAGGTCTTGGGCCATGTCAAGCACCGGGCACGGCTCAGCTTTTGTGGCATTTGAATGGGACTGACCCAGAACGCGAGTCACGGCTGCTGTGGAAGGAGGAGCCTTGGGCTGTCCCTCGCCTGTGTGGCCCCATGAGCCTGGGAAGTGCCGGTGCAGCTCCTGGTGTGAGTCATGGAATGGTTTGTGTTGGAAGGGACCTCAAAGCTCACCCAGTTCCAACCCCTGCCACAGGCAGGGACACCTTCCACCAGAGCAGGATGCTCCAAGCCCCTGTGTCCAACCTGGCCTTGAACACTGCCAGGGATGGGGCAGCCACAGCTTCTCTGGGCACCCTGTGCCAGCGCCTCAGCACCCTCACAGGGAAGAAATTTGCCTCGATGGCATCTGAAAAGCTTCGGCCCATGTTGAATGGCTGCAGATTGACTGTCCCATCAAAACTCAAGTGGAGAAACATTTGGAGCATCTGCTGAACATCTGGATGGACCCATCATTCCTGCAACAAACCCACCACATCTCACCCAAGACTTACCTGAAGCACCCTGGAAAATCAGTGGTGACAATGCAGAAAACAACAAAAGCAGTTTCCAAAACCCCTCATTTTTAAGGAATAACCATGGATGAAGACCATCCCTGCAGGCAGTGCTTGGACTCGCACATCTGCATAGCATTTTCCTCGGCAGAAGCTGTCTGGTCCCACAATCCCATCACATTTCCTCTGTTCCGGGGCAGCTCCTGCCTCCTGTTGGGCTCCACCAAACCTGCCTCCAGTAGCCCCCAGCCAGCCCCACATTTCCACCCTCCTCTTGTTGGGCTGGCCAGGCTGGGGATGCTCAGGGTGGAGTCTTTGCTCTGCAGCTCACCCCACGGTGACACTCGTGCCACACATCTGCCCTTGCTGTCTGCTCAAGATGTCACAGAACTGCCAGGGAGGCTTCAGGAATGATCCCAGTTTATTTGTCTGTCCCCTGTGACCAGCAGAGGGTTTGTAGCAGTGGTGGGAGCAGGAGTGTGTAGTTGCTAGAAGCACGCTGCAGCACAGAGGAGAGGTTGGCATGAAACATGGCTCTCCAGAACATGAAAAAATAGGTACAGACACAGCTATAGTGGCCTTGAGTTGGGGTTTTCCTTATCACAACCGCACCTTTCACAGTGTTGTTCCTAACAAAGCAATCGAGGTGAAATCCTGACTCCTTCAGCTTCAAGTCTATGAATTCCCGGGATGATTTCACTGACTTAGGGATCACCCACACCAGCTTCTTCCTGAGCTGTGCTGCTAACAGAGCAGCAGCCCAGGAGTCCACCTCTGCTTCTGGCTGTTCACTGCCTTTTATGCCACCTCCTGCATCCCTGCCATGTCCCTTCACCGTTCCAGCAGCTGGGCGCAGCCACCAGGCTGTGATTGCAATGAGGGGATCTCAGGAGCTTTACCTGGAGTGATCCAGACACAAAGGAATTTAATGCTGTGTTTGAAAGGAAATGTGTTTATTTATCTTCTTCCTCTGAGTCACTGCTGAAACATCTCCTCGTGAGCACGACTGCTCCTAGAAAGTGTCCTGAGGTGTACCTCTGACCTTCCCCTGCGCAAAGGGAAATCCCTCAGACCTCGAGCTTTGCTCTGCCTCCCTGGGATGATCCTGCCTTCACGCTTGGAGATAAATCCAGTGGTTAAGATCCCGCTGCTCTTCTTCAATGAAGGACAAAACCTGATCTCAGCAATGCCAAGTTCTTCACCCACTGCAAAGGGAGCTGATTTGGTCCATGGGGACAATGTGGTGGACTTGTATGTTCGATACCCAGACTGAAGAGCAGCCTCCTGCCATGAAAGGACACACAGGAGCAAGGGATGGCATTAAACACCTTTTCAGTACCTGGGTTCAAAAAAATGATACTTAATAAAATCCACAGAGAATTTGCTGGAAACCCCGTGGTAAAGGTTGGTGTCACCTCCCATGGGGGACAACGCATAAAGGTGGCGTTCAGCACTGCAAAATCCCACCCAAAGGTTTGCTTTCAGAGGGAATTTACTGAGTTTGGTTCTGGTTTAACACAATGTTGTAGATACGAGTAACCTGGCTGAGGCGGGAGCTGAGCAGCAGCAGGATTAACTGCAGCCTCTGGCTGCATTCCAGGCAGCACAGGGTGCAGTCGGCAATGGGACACACTTGCCTCTTGTCCTGTCTCTGCACGGAGCAGGCTGTCACCTTCTCCAGCCGTTATCCCACCAGTGCCTGGAGATGCTGACTGTTCCTCTGGCTTGGAGGCTTCCACAGGGCTGGCAGAGGTGGGTCTGCTCCAGAGATGGGCCTTGCTCCTGCTGGGAAAGTTCTAGAGGAAAACACGTTTGTGATGCTTCAACCCAAGAGACTTCCTCCTGAATTAGCAAAAGGAAACGTGGATGTGTTTGGAATCTCAGCTCAGTTTCTATGTCTTTCGAAGTCACAACAGAGCTGAAAAACCCCTCCCCAAAGGGAAGGCAAGGGTGGCTGGTGCAGGGGGTGGCCGTGGTCCCACTGCGCACTTCACCCCCAGTGCCATTTTACATCCAAAAAGATGTGGGTCTGAAAACCACAGTAAATAGGACAAAAGGCTTTCAATCCTTCCCCTTCCACCCAGAGGGGTGGCCATGTTGGAACGGAAACCTTATACCAGGAACAGCTGTGCAAAGCAGGAGGGTGGATGTTGGCAGCAAACAGAAGGGCAATGTCCTGAGTGTCTGTAGAAACGGAGGGGAACCCTCTGCATGAGGCCAACATGGCACCAGGCACAGCACAGCCATGCACAAAAGCATCCATCTCCCCGGCTTTGCTGTGTCATCCAAGGTCTGGGAGGGGACTGAGAAGACAGACCTACAAGGGGCAATGCACATGTGGCCTCAGGGATGTCCTTATGGGGACACTGCAGAGAGCTGTCCTGGGTGGGACATGTGGCTCAAGGCTCATTTCTCCATGGAAGGGGAAGAAACAGAGGCCCCAGGGACTTACCTCCTCCAGAGTACATGATGGAGAGCCCAAAGAGCAGAGAAAATCCATGAACTCAGTGCTGACAGGCAGGGAAGGTGCCCCTCCGGTTGGGGGCTGCACCAGGTATCAACAACCATGTCACATTCAGTGTCCAGTGGTTTTCACAACCACCAGCCCCTGAACATGAAGCCAAGGCAGCTGAGATCAGACCTTGAAAGCAGCTGAGCCCAGAAGCGAGGGGTGACCACCTCCCCTGTGCTCACATTCCTGTTGAGCCCTCTGCCCTTCTCCAGGAGAGCATCATCCTCCTCTGGTCACCTCCAGGCCCTTGTTACCAGGCACAACAGGTACAGGAGCTGTACCTGGATGAAAACCACCTTCCTGCACCTCAGGGCAGCACAGCTCTCCCAGAGACTTGCCTGGGTGGTGTCCTGCTGCTGCTCTGTGCTGGGACACATCTCCAGGGTGGATTCCCCAGCCTAGAGGGTGCTCAAGGGGCTATGTCCACACCTCAGCAGGAATGGGAAGTTCAAGACCCTGAGCACTTCATGGCAACACTTTTCCAAACATCTCCAGCTGGGCACATTGAGGACATTTGTCTTTCCATGGATGGCGAGAATTCATCAAACTCCAAACATCTTTTTGCTGGAACTGATGAATTTAACTTTTATTTACTCTGCTCAGGGTGGTTTTGCTTTTGACATAAAGACAGAAGACCCCACAGGGTAAGCGTTCAGCACGCCACTGCTCAGCGCTGGAGCCCCTCGCAGCCCTGCTTTGTATGAGTTTGTAACCAAATTAAAGCTACGGGGACATTTAAAACCACGTTGCCAACGCTGCCCCTTACAGCACAATGTGAGCGTTTTCATACCAGACATGATGCCATGGCATCTGCCCTTTCTCAGCTCCCAGCACATCCAGCTGTACCTCCCCAGCAGACTCATCTGGAGCAGCAATGGGGCTGCAGCCCTAGCCAGGAGCTACCAGAGAACTTCAGGTACAGGGAACAAGCACAGGGGCATATTGAAAACACAACTCTCATGCTGGTTTTTGCACGGGGAGGGTTATTTTTTACCCAACAGGTGGGATTTAATAACTAAGAAAGGGAGAAGTACAATTATAAGGCTAAAATACGCAATTAGGTTCTTCTAATTGGACCAAGTAAAACGCCACCTCACACACAATGCTGTATCATGGCTGGGTGACAACTCTATTTTTAGCAGACAGACTGGCTGCAGAAGCTGCTATTAATTAATGTCATTAGAAAACTTGGACCACAACCACTTCCCCTCAACGACATTAATGGCTACATCCAGTAACGGGTACCTCTCACTGCAGGAAAACTCAGAGCTTCAACTCGCAGAGCGGTTCTCAAAAGCCACGTTCGCTCTCGGCCCGTTTCCCTGCGGCGTTAACCCTGTATTGTGAATGTAGCACAAGGCACGTTGATGTATTTTGGTCACTTTATTAAATGAGATATTAAATAGTTTAAGTTTCAACTACTAAACAGCACTTTGAATGGTGAAAACACAGATAGTATATCGTCATACTTGAATGCTTCTTCTCTTTAAAAACACATTTCCAGTCCTTATATATATTACAAAACAGCCTTAGAGGAAGAGGGGACACCTTTTCTATAGTACGTAAGATATTTAATACAGAACTGAAAAGCCATCTAATAGAAACAAAGGCAAGTCTTCACAGCTGTATGATTTCAGCAGCCAAAGCTGGTTGATGGACTGAAACATTACTATACAACTGGGACAAAACATATACAATATCACAATACTAAGCAAAAACGCTTTACATCCAAAGGAATAAACAGGTTACAAAATGTGGAGAATTTAGCAGGCAAAACTGTATTACAAGCAACATTTTTATTTGTCATCTTAAGCCATTTCATCTAGTTAAAACATCAAAAACAAATACAAAAATGAGCCTTTTATTATCTTATTGATGTACGTTCTGTCTTTAAATATTTGTTAAAGCTTGATGTTATACTCAAAGCACATTGTTATGCAGCTAAAATGTCAAGTGAGAAACATGTATGCAAAGTGGTCCAAGGCTTATTTCAATGCTTATCTCTGATTTCTGATGTGGTTAGTCTTCTGTTATCCATAGCTGTGTCCAGAATGAAAAAAAATGTGCCTTTAAATGTTGCCTAAAACTTCCACATTTAAGTCTTTGAGTTACTGTAAAACTCCACTGAACATTCCCAGGTTTGGTAGAAAGTATTTCTCTTACTCACGACACGTAGAAGTATCAGTGAGAGTTGCCCAGAGTACATTTGCCTTCAAATGTTTGTCTCAAAAGTCTCACGTCTTGTTTCTTCTTATGTGAACACGTCTCTGTTTTTCCAGACCTCCCCCCAAATGAAATGGAACTGTAGAACTGGCAAAGCACTCAAACATACTGAGGCTCTCTTGCGGTATCTTGTAATAAGAGTCCAAGACAGCAACTTGTTAGCTGGCTTTGCAACAGATCAAACAAACTTCAGATCGCAAACCAAGGTTCAATCGCAAAATGAATTCTTGTGGAAGATCTGCATATTCAGATGCAAAAACCCACTTGTCCATTCAGGGCAAGAACTCAAACTCCTGCAAGAAACCTTCCAGAAACCAAAACACTTCAGCTCACGTCAGCAAGTCAGAAGAGTCCAGCAACGTCTGGAGCAAATGCCTCCATCCGCTCGTTCCTCCAGAGCTCTCTGTAGTCAATACACCACTGCCTCGATGTTCCTATCACTTACTTTTATCCCCAGATTTATAAACTCTGGTTTTTTGGGGAGGGAAAGAATCAACCAAACTATATTCAAAGAAAAAGCCTATCTGTAGGTCTTCGCAGGAACAAAAAGAGTGGGTAAAGGGAGTGCTAATGATATATAACAAACCAGAAATGTATCCCTGGTATACGCAAAAAGAACCAAACCAAACCAAAATCAAGCTCTTTGTGTATCAATCATGTTTCCACACAAAATGAAAGGGGATGGGAAGGAGTGCATAACCACAACTTTTACCTAACAGAGGAAAAAGGTATTTTGCTGTTCTGGCAGCTCTGGAAGTTGCTATAGCACTTTTCTTTGCATCAATTTTGTATCAGCAATGGTTCTGCCATTTTAAAGTTGCTTTATCTAACAGGGTTTGACCCTGGCCACCATCACTATTTTTAACCCTCAAAATACCAGGAATTTAATTGTCTTGGCCTGTCTCCCACTGCCAGCAATGGGAAAAGACAGTAGCACCAGCATTAAGGAGTTAACAGAAATGTGCTTTGTACTGGACTCCACGTAGAGTGAATTAGCATGTGAAGGAAAAACATCTCCAACTAAGATCATCGCTTGTTATTCCATCACATAGAACTGAAAATAAAAAATGGCAGAAGACTGGGGAAGAGCAATCACCTTCCCCAGGTCACTAAAGTTAAGGCTGTATCCACAGTTTCTATATAACTGCATGACTCAGAAGTTTCAGAGTAGTAATATTTAAGAATATTGCACTCAATTCTGTTCCAAAGAGTATTTTTAGTTGCTGTTTCATTCAGCACAGATAATAGCACGAGTCCAGACCTCAGTCAAAAGGGAACTAGACTATTTCTCTTGTAATATTCCCATTAATATAAAAGAAATGGGTAAGCAGAAAAGTATTCCATAATTTGAGGAATCAACTCTAATCAAGAACTCAGCTGTTTACAATTCACATATGGTATATACTGAAACATACAGACCTGCAGTCCTTCCTAAGCTTCTCAAATCTGATGACAGCTTCACAGCCACTAAAAGCAAGCATAGGAGTTTAGACAGGAAACCTGTGGAGATGCTACTGTTACAGGAGGACTTGTTTTCACTGAAAACAACTTGTTATCTCCTGTACTCAACATATGTAAGAAGATTCTAGGCAACATCACTGACAACAGGGAAAACATTATGTCCTAGTTAAACAAAGCTGAAACACTAATATGGAACATGGCATTAAAGGGGACCAATCAAACTATTTTTTACCTTTTTTACAGTTGAGTTCTGTTAAGCCATTGATTCCTAAAAAAATAAAAGTTCTTTCTCTGATTTTAATAATCCTTTAGGCTTTTAGTGCAAAATCACATTGATTTTCCTTGGGAAGGCCCTGGATTTTTGCCTCTCATTGGGGGTGGTGCTCGTTGTAATGGTGGTGGCTGCATACCACCAGACACTGACTGATACATTCCTCTCATATCTATCTGTTGGTAGTTGGAAGGATTCATGATTAAATTTGGAGGCTTTGGCATCATGAGGTGACTCATTGCTGCTTGCTGGTACGACATCTGCTGCTGCTGCTGCTGATTGTACTGCTGCTGTAGTCTTCTGTTCATAAGTATCCTCTGAACGCAACTGATCAACTGTGAAGGGAAAGCAGAGCTGTTGTAAGTGCCCGTCTCAGTGCTGCAAGTATCAAGTTCAGAGTTAAAATCAATTAGTTAGGGATAGGGTGGCTGAAGAAAAAAGCACCATTGTTATCACCATCACTAATGTGATGGTATTCATAAGTTGATTCCTGTAGGAACCATTTAGTAACACCATTTAGGGCTAAGTTCTCTTAATGACTTGCTTATTGTATTGCATGCAACATTTAGGTTAAGTTGCTATGGCAACATGCACTATACTGTGAAATTATTCCCAGGTATAAGTTACAACATAATTTGTCAGATACCATTTATCTTCCCTTCCAAAGTGCTGCGTGCAGACTGTCGCTAAATGTTTGTTTGCCTAAGGAAAAAGTCTTCCCATTGACATCATGTGAGCAACTTTCAGATTCTGCAGAATAATTCTAAGATGGAAACCCATTACCAATGCTGTTTAAGATTTGTGCTTCATTAAGTTGCTTTCTAAGCTCTCTCTGGGAATCAGGTTTCTCTTTAAGCCTTGCGACCTTCAAGCAAACTATTCCAACAGGAAAACCTGGTATTTCTTTTTAATGAGTTTCTCATGGATTCTCCTTTGACCAGGCCGAGCAATGCAAACCAACACACTGCAGAAGTCACCATCTCCCCATGTCACACCATGTACACCCTTAAACAATACCAGCAAACACCTGGCTCACTGAAACACATGTTCTGCAAGTACCTAAACATACACTCTGTTTTTATGAACACACACACACACACACACACACACAGAGTCCACACTCAACATCCCAGTCCACACATGGACAGTTGATCAAATAAGTATGAGATACTTTACCATCTGTTGTTTAGTAAGGACATCATTATAGATGGCTTCTCGGCGCTTGACATCAAGCTCCTGGCTTGCCTGTCTGCTTAGTGCCAGGGCCTGTACTTGGCTCTCTGTGAGGGTTACGTTTTCTTTCCACTGAAAAGGAGAAAAACCAACAACCTTATGGGCACTACTCATTTTAACAACAGCATAATGGTAACTGAGCTCTTGCATTATGTTCAGAGTTGCATCAGGAGTTAAAACACACTCCAATTTCCAATGAATGCAAAGTTATACTTTAGCGGAATCAGAACTATGAGTTACTAGTTCTTCTAACTGCTAAGGTAATACACCTCATATAATTATGGAAGCAAGTGAGAAATATGGCTGACCTTGATAGATAAGAACAAGATATAGGAAATACTCTTATTTATGCATAAGTATTATTCTTATTTGTAGAAAACCAGCATTTTCAGAGTGTGGCAAATAATTACGGATCTAAGCTGCCAGTCCTCTAGAGCTCTATGTCATCTAGATACCATCCAGGGTTACTAAAAGCTGCAGGGATAAAGGTCAACACAACCTGAAAATTATATTCATAAATAATGAAATTAATTAGCTGAATGACGATATATAGTAGTCATTTCTTTGTCTGACACTATTTAACATTTTCCCCATGTCCTAATCTAAACCAACAGTTACCCATTTCACTCACTATGGTTGAAATTATGTCTTCAAGGGGCTGAATTCTTGCTGCAGTTACACTGTTGGTTGCTTCCACAACTTTCTCTCTTCCTTGATTAATAAGGTCCTGAGGAAACACCAGAAATTAATTATAAAGCACAGGTACAAAGAACACATTTGTCACCCTTTTATCAAGTTTTATTAATTTTTACCTTCTGTACTTAGACTTTAAATACTTGCACAAGTCAGTGAGTCTAAACTTCCACACAACTGAATTCCAGCATAGTGTAACTGAACAGCATGAATAAATCTGCCACCTTGTACAGTGGGCAGTATTTGTAAAAAGCTCTTCTTGTAAAAGGAGCACTCCATTTCTACCCAGGCAAATTTCCTGTGGTACTGGCTTTGATGCTGTTACAGTTTCAACTCATTCTGTGTGCTCAAAACACTACATATTACATTAAATTATCTGGTTTAGTGTGATACTGGCATATATTGTGTATTACTGCTCAGGTTCCCTAGATCTACACACTTTAATTTTAGAGGCTTTCAATACTTTAGCACAGGCTCCTCTCCAGACTCTAGTAGGTATTGCAAGACCTACTTTGGTAAGAACTGCCAACTGTGCTTCACATTCTGCAGTTTATAGCATGGCATCTTATTAGGAAGAAACACCCTCAACTACTTCAGCTAAAGCGGCAAACCAAGACCTGAGATGACTGAGAAACAGAGTGTGTGCTCCTCTTTCCCATTCCTTCTTGGGCAGAAGGCAGATGGAGATAGAAAGCTACATGTGGTAATTAATGCCCACAAAGAATGCAGTTAACCTTCCAGAATCCTGAGATGCTACTACACAGGTATAGTTTTATGTGCCTACAAGTTAGACTTCAGTACAGTCACACACAAAAAAACCCTATTAAAAACAGGATACAATAATGTAAATATGAAGATATTCAAGAATGACATTATCCATTATTAGTGACAGAAAGAAAACATGTATGTTTAGAGCAAAACAGACATGTTACACTACTTGGACTGGTACCTACCTCCAGCTGCTGATTACTCATGGCTGACAGAGCACCCAAATTGAAAGGAATATATGGCGTCTGAGAGTTGAAGTTTGTGGGAAGCATATTGGTCCCAGCTGGCATGTTGAAACGCATGGTCAAGCCCTTAAAGACATAAAATACACTTACATTAGAATGACTCTGATAATTCATGGTCTTCTATAATGACCCATGAGATACCATCCACAGACAAATCAGCCCTTAGGGAAGACCAACCTCAGTATCTTTAAGATCCTTTGCAAACCTCAACTCAAAAGGACGTTTTAATCAAAGAAGAACCAAAGTTCTAGACTTCACTAATACAGGAATTTGGCTCAATTATTTGGTGCACTAAGAAAAGCAGATGACCAAGGCTTATTAGTATATCTTAAATTAAGATACATTTTTATACTGCAAACCCACTACTTAATGTTGAGTTTGACCTGACTGTAATCAAATTTTGATGAAGTGAAATGCGTAAGTTATAAATAAATTATAAATATAAAGCTCATCTCCCGTATGGATTTCTCATAGGGCAATTTTAGTGCTTATGGTATTATGTATCTTCCTGTCCCTTCTCCCTCACAAAACCTTTTTCCAGTACTCCACTTCACTTGTCATTTGTTCACTCATGATGGTCACTGGCAATTTATACTCTGATTTTTTGTACTTTCAGATGACTGCTCAGATCTCAATACCAAACTTGGCCTTTCCAGGAATTTTCTGCTATTAGACTTCAGTTACACCAAGTTATCATATTCCTTTACAGTAAAAAATCCCAAACTTGTAGCCAATTTACTGTTTTATTCATTCTACCACCTGCTTAAATATCAAATAAACAAGACACAGGGAATAATAGGGGAAAAAAGAAAAGCACAAGCTTTTTTCATATTGTAAACCTGATTAGTTAGTTTTACCTTCTTTTCTGCTTCATATTCTGCCCATGCTGCCTTCCTTTCTTCTTCAGTGAGCTCCTCTTCCTCCTTATGGTCCAGCAGTGAATCATGTTCGTGATATCCAACTATATACTCTTTATGGATTTGAAGCAATTCAGCCAGAATTGTATCCTGTTCAAATGAAGAGACAACAAAATGAGAAGTCACTCAAGAGCTCTACTCTGTTTACTCCTTGTGCATTCCCAACTTGCTGCTCCAACCCCATTGCACAAAGAGCAGCCCAGACCACAGAGAAACAGAACTTCAAAATCATTTTAAAGTACAATTTTCCTCAGAGGGAGGGTAATGGATTAACAATCTGTTACAGAGATGACAGTCCAATCACTTAATGAACCACAGGAATGCACTTGGATTCCACAACAATAAATGCATTTTAAGAACCTAAAAAGAATGGAATGTGCTCAATGATTTTTCCTTTGCTTAGGCTGGATACCTGAGAGGACCTACCAATAATCTGTATTTACCATATAGAAAGAACACCTCTACTGGATTTAAAATGCTAAGTAGCACTTTGGTCCATCAACTGTCCATCAGCATTCAACAGAAGATACATGTCAAGATAAACAGTCCCTTACCCATCTGGACTAAGAAAGGTCAAATCACTGCTATAAACTGGTTTTGATCAGTGGGTTGCAATTCAGACCTCTATAATCCGCAATACCCCTAACACTTAACTGCTTTTAACGTTAACAAAGATATTTACAATGTCCTTTATAATGGCAAACTACTGTGAAGATTTTGTCCACAGGCATAATAACATTTTATATGCATGTATCTGTATTTATATATACATGCATACACACACATGAATATCTGTATTTGTATCCAGTATAGCTCAGCATTCAGTCTAAGATTCCTAATACAAAAAATGATACATAAATCCTCTTAGTGTTTTCTGAATGCAGAGTTACCACCATGTTGAACATTCCTTAGATGAAACAAAACCAAACTAGACGCTAAGCACAACATTAAGTTGCTACTGCCCTTGTTCTGGACTGCAGACACCACATTACCATAGATCGTGATCTCAATGGAAAACTGATACAAAAACATAGAGAAAATGAATGTAAAAAGCTGGTGTTTCCAGGTAGGCAGTAATGGGTTTGCAGAACTCATTCTCACTGAGTCACCATTTCAGTCTCCACAAAATATTTTCAAAGACAATGCCTCACTGTGTTAAAATAAAGGTAATGCTGCGCTGATGAAGGAACATATGCTCTACAGGACTACTAAAACCCACTCATGCTGCACTGCAGGAGTCCCCTTTCGGAGATCATTATTGGACATGGTTTGTTTTTAAATGCACTTGTACCACTGAAGAGCTTGCAGAATTCAGAAAGCTCCAATACACCCCAGCACTCAGACTAAGGTTCATAATACAAAAACATTACCTCACTGAATTTTTGGGCCACCCCTGAAATCAATTACAGTGAATACACTGAATATACTTTCTGCACTACACAAATACCTACAGACCCATTCCACATGGTGCCCTTATTCTGCAAGGCATTTGTACAAACAGGAATATAAACTGTCCTAACCTGGTATTTTATGATCTAGATAGAATAATGATTGGAAAGAATGGCTTGTACCCACAAGCAAACAGACTTTTGCAACACTGGGAACTGCATGTGCTAGTGCTGACCAGCGGGTTTGTTACAACAGCTACAGAAGGTTGGGTTTCTTGCATGTGTTTAAAACTCCATTATGTTAACCCATTATGTCTTTGTTTCATCCTTCTATCTGATCTCACTAAATCCGAATCAGTGCTTTCATCGCCAGCTCTTCAACAAAATATTCAATGTAGTATCTGCAGGACTAATGGGCACAAGGACAAATAATGGTGGGTTTGGGGTGGCGGGAGAGAAGGCAGAGCAAGAAAAGGGATGCAGTAATAGGACATGACGAAAACATTTAGAGGAAGTGGGTGAAGAAGTCAAGCAAGCTAACACAACTGAAGTGCTCTCAGCACACCATAGCTGTACATCAGCGTGTGAGCATTCCCAGACATGCATATGCATTAACTTCCATGGTAACACTACTATTGAAAACAATACTGGAATATAATCCACACTCACTCAGCCAGCAGTCTTCAAAATATGGTTTACATTACATCCAACTGCGTGTTTGCTTTTCTTTGTCCAAACTTTATTTTGCATTAACTTTAATGACGGCGCTTGAAAACTGGGATGTGGAAGGTGCTGCCGTGGAGTTTGTCTAATTTTACAATGATAAAACCCAATAAACTCTGCCTTACACACAAAAAAGAAATCTCAGAATAAGTATTCCCTTTCCTTTGTTTAGCCTGTTGATAGAACAATGGTTATCAGTTGGTTTATTCAGACGGAATCCTGGTGGTGAATGAAAATATGAAGAGATACTGAAAAAAAGGGTTTGAATTTTAAAACAAGGTTTGTCTTTTTAAAATGGAAATGACATGCTATGGAGAGACAAATGTACCAGAAAGGAAATCCTCCATGAAGGACTATGAGCTCTGCTGTAATTCATAAGTTTTTCCTCAAGCAATTGAACGTTTAATACCAGGGTTAAAAATAAAAGTGAATTTAAATAAGCAGCAAATTATTCTGATCGAGATCAACAGCCTTCCAAATTCACAGAGTTGTCCCCCAGTACGGAACTACAGTAAAACACATGCCCTGGCTATGTCCTGAGCTAATATAAAGTAATGATATCCTATGTCCAACTGAATCCCAACTATTATTTTAATCTGCTTTTCCCATCTGCATTACATGACCTCAACCAAGCCAAGTTTTCATTCCACATAAAAATGTGACTGTGACTCCAATCCACTGAACACACTGATGTGAAGAAGAATAAGCAAGGAACAGAGGATGCAAAGTGCCAGCTCCGAGGGACAGGCAGTGCCCCATTTTGTCATTGCCCAGCTCCTACTCATCCATACTGGTCTGAAATACGTAGTGCACTGGCCAAGGCAAGCCACACTGCACTGATCACTGAGGCCAGCTATCAGTGCTTGCGATGAAAACCCTTCTTCCTGTTAGCTGCCACCAGCCAAGGCTCCCCCCACACACAATCATTTGGGAGCTGAGTGTTAAGAGGCTGTGAGAGCCTAAGTTAAGAATTCAAACCAAACCAAAACAACAAAGCAACAGCCCAGTCATAAATCAGATTGATTAAAAAAAGGCACCAGATCCACTGTTAAATTCAGAGTGAAGTAAAATGCAGCACCCAAAATACAATCATAATAAACACAATTTTCTCACTTTACACCATCTTTTCCTTTTGAATTGCTACTCTACAGCAATAATAACAAAAACTGCTTATACATGTAGTCTGAGTCACTACAGCTGCATAAACTGCCTATATGCAGTAATTATTTCTACACTTAAATACAGCAAATTTGACTGATTTTTCGGATTTCAGATACCCGTTACACATTTTTTTGGACTGAATTTCAAAAGTAGTGCTTCTCAACTCTGCAAGGATTGCAGAGGAATGAAATCAAGCAGTGGAAGTTAAGACCAACTTAATAATTCATGTGAGCAACATTCTTAATGCAAATACTTTGTTAAAACCAAGTATTCACATTATTTAAGGGCGTTTCAGAGGGTAAGGGCAGAGAAATGGCACTATGAAGTTATGGTTGTAGCGCAACAGGCATTTCCCCTGAGAACCACACGCACTGGCTCCTCAGCACTCACTGGCAACCTGAAGGTCTTCTTCAGACCACAAAGGGCAGAAAACTGCTGCTGAAATGAAAACTGTACATGAAACTTTGATGAGCTTCCAGGAAAACTGCATACTGCGCATTTGCCATTGACTTTTACATGAAACATTCAACACCTTTCCTCTTCCTTCTCTACATACACGATTCCTGGCTGCACACCTAAAGAACCATCCTGTTGTGGGGTGTCACTGAAGCCAAGATGTTCTCTGACATCCAGCAGAAAACCTATTCTCCCTCCAGGTTTTCCCACATGCATGCTTAGATGGCTGGAGAGAAGACTGCAAACATTTCACCTTGTTTCTATTCAGAATTCCCATGCTTTGAAGGGGGCAATTCTAAAATGCTATTTTCAAACAGCTTTGCACCCACGTTCCAAGGGTTAACGGGCATTGAAAATGTTTGACAGAGCAGATATTTGAGAATACCTGCTCAGAGCCTAGCTGAATCTCCACCATTAGCACACATCTACACTTTAAGTATATTTATGTCTTTTTACTGTGCATTTCAGATCAATGCTAAGGATTAAAAAGGTAATCCCTTACTTTACTGTCTGCACAACAGTAAAATTACACCATGATAACACTGTTCAACAGACTATGCTTTGAAGATGTAAAAAGAAGCCTGAAGACAAAGAGAGACAATTACACAAAAAACCTGTAAAAGGCAGAACTAAAGCCTTCTTTTAGCCTAAATGCCTATTTTGCTTTGCTGGTAATTATATAGGAACAGCTCAGTCTTTGTAAGCAAGGAGTAGACAGCTCAGTGATGGAAGAGTAATACAGGTAAAGCTGGAGAGGCCTTTGTTTCCAGCCAAGAGCTGCAGAGATCAGGTTGGGTGTGCTGAACTTACCCTGAACAAAGCATCGGAGTATCATGCACCATCATTGAAAAGAAAACTTTAATCCCCAAATGCTGTAAAATTAATCTATGTTACAATAAAATGTTTTCATAAGCATATCAACAGTCTTTTTAATAGACCATTTGCTATGAGTGCATTAAATTCATTTAATTGTTAAAAAAGTTTTATAAAGGTAAATCATGCATCTCTGCTAAAATTACACTGAAATAAGGATTAGTCAACTTTTTGGATCAACAACCTTAAGAATAACATCCACTGCACTATTTCCTACAGCTGATACTTGCTTTTGATTATTTATGTAGGATTTTAGGGAGTTGGATGGATCAGAAAAAGACAGAATAGGAAACAGAAGTTAAACTTACAATTCTATAAATAAGGTATGAGCCAGGATTCAATTAAACAGATGACAGGAATCAAAGAAGGAGTCACTGCAATTACTGGGTTAGCTCAGGTTTTGTGTACAGAGCAAGAATCTAATTGTGGATAAAATGAAACTAAATGATCCCACTCAGCTGAACTGCACAGGGAAGACAAACACTGCCAAAACCAGTAACAATAAAAGCAGGATCATCAAAATAGTAAACATAAGCACCAAATGAAATGGAGTCCTCTGACACCCATTCCTTTGTGACCACTTATTACCTTGGCACTAAGCACTGTCCATCCAGACAAAGCAGGTCAATGCCCAGCCAGCAAAGAAGTCACCCTGAATGTAATTATTCACTTGGCATCTCCCCTGGGCTGAACTACCCATGATTCATCCATGGTAACACACCACTCGTGTGTATTTGATGGCCATACAGGACATACCCGCTCCTGCCTCAGACTCCCTGCCCAAAGCCCAGATCGCAATCAATACCTGACATGATGACAACTGATTTTTATTAACACTCCTAGAAACACTTCTCCCCTAACATTTTAGAGAGGTTTTCACCACAACTACACCAATGACACAAGAAAACACCAGCTACACTGCATGCCACAGGCTACTCTGCCAACCCATGCTGGGAGTTATGTACATCCTCCACCACTTCACACCTTCAGCTCCCAATTCCAGCATGATTCTATACTACGAGGACTAATTCAGGGGGACAAAGAAAAAGAAAGAGTATTTGGGAGTTAATGGCTGGCTTCCCATATTCCATGAGGCTATTAGGAATGTAAAGCCCCGCTCTCAACAAATAAATACAGAAACGGCTAAAACAAGATTAACCTGCAAGATGATTTATAGTCTTTTCAACCAACAAATTAAAAAAGGGATTAGAAATTTGTACGCAGTGTGTACAAAGACACACATCTTTAAATGGACAGAATTCCAGCCAATACTATTTGCTAAAGCCATGTCAAAAACAAAGAGAATTCCAGTACAGAGATTTGATCTATTTACAGCCAGGGACTTGGCTTGCATTGATCTTAACTTACACAAACCTTACACTGATGGTTGGAAGGGAATTAATATAGAACTTAATGTCTCAAACAATGATAATACAAGTTTGGAGTTTATAATATTTCTCTTTTACATTATACTTCAATCATTAATTGATTCATTATTGTAAAAGAAAACAAGTAACTGTCAAAATGGGATTACTGCATTGGACTGATCAATGCTTTGGGTGAACAAGCTCAGCTGCTTCATAGGTTTTCAACCTGGTTTTATTTTCTTAAAAATAAGCAGCAGTAACAGCAAATGGTGATGCTCTTTCTAGGAGTTTGTGGAAGCACAAATGTACATGGCATAAAATAACTAAGAACATAAATCAGATCAAATAAATACTAATAGTTACAGCCTAAAGGAAGATGTTTTAGGAGGGGGAAAAAAAAAATCTATTTGCCCAAATAAAAATGCACAGCATAGTAAAAAAACGTAGAATAAATTTTTCTGTTATCTACAATTTAATGCTTACAGTGAGAAACACTGCAATAAAAAGAGGCTTAGATATAGTCATTAAGGTTCGTTTTCAAGGGTTTAAAATGCATGTGCAACAGCTACTAATGCTTAGAGGGCTAACACTTCCTAAATCCCCCTCACAGCTGCACCGACGCTGTAGGTGGTCCAAGAGACTGTTTCAGAGAATGGCTTAACTATTAAGAACGTCAATACGACGCCTGACCACAATCTATTACATGGTATTACAGTCATCTACAGATAGTCTAGAATGGAAAACACAACATTTTTCTTTGGAAATGAATAGATTTACAAACTGGAAACCCTTCCTCTCCATACTCACTGTATAACGACCTAAACACAGTAGTAACTCAGATATGTAACCATTTAACTATGGGCCACACATGTACGTGTTACTGTTTACTAGTTATTCACCCAGTAAAAAAAGCAAAGATAATTGCACAACAGCTTAATAATGAATTAAGTCTTTAGCAGACCGCATCCACAAGAATATATAAACTAGACAAAGTCCAAAGGCATAGCCTCATCTTAAACACAAACTGACCTGGAAAAGAAGAATGAAGTTTTTCCTCAACCAGTTATTATTTTCCCTGAAGTTTACTCCTGCCTGCCTGTAAAACTTACAGGTTTTAGTTTTAAATTCAGTTCATTTTTCAGTTCCTGAAGACTCACACAGGATAATGAACCACCACCCTGCTGCACAGTGGTTCATTACCCAGAGCAGTGACAATGAACCACTACTACACAGGCCACATCCATTACATATAGTTAGGCAGGCCTCACTGAAAACAAACCACTGTGAACTTCAAAGTTCATTTAGCACTAGCTCACTTAGATGTTAATTGAATCTTGGTTTCCACAGCTTCCTGCAGTAAAACTTCTATTGAAACTGTGTGAAATAGTATTTTTGTTTGTTCCAATTTAAAACTGTCTTTTAACTGAAGATCTTTTTCTCACACACTTAATTGCACTGGAGGGAAACTCATTACCCAGCTCGTTATACCATCCGTTGTATTTATTACATATTTTACTGTGTTTCCGGCTATTCACCTCCATCCAAAATGAAGAACACTGCTCTGAAGTGAAAACACAGCACTTGTTCTCCGAAGATCAAACACCCCGTGTCCTTAAACAGATGAAGTTATTTTTGCAGCATGTAATTCCTAGTGATATGCATCAACTTACTTTTGGCAGCATTGGTGTAACTCTCTTCTTTTTCTTTTCTGAATTAGGATCATCCAGCAAATCTGGCTCGAAGGTGTACAGCTCTGTAAGCTCATTCATAGTAAAATGACGTTCCACTTGCTGCTGGTCGACAACCCGGAAAGACAACGACTGCTTTGTTACCTGACGATCATAGATCTTGTCTTCCATTGTTCCCTAAAAACCCAAAGACATATGTCATCTGACTGAGAAATGGTTTTTTTTCATTAGTGCTTTGAACAGATCTGGTTTTGCTTCAATTCCCCAAAGTAGGATTATGACAAAAAAAGGGCAATTTCCTCAGCATGTACCTTATTTTGCTGCTTTGAGCAGCCTGTATAAAGGAAAACAGATACCGTATCACTGGGGTGGAGAGGAGAGGGAAGAGAAGCAGTCAAGTTTAATTCATCACAGCTGTGTATGGGAAAATTAGATCCTTGATGAAAAAAGGAAAATTACTTTCTCTTTTTTTCCTAAAAAGATGATGACTGTGAGAAGCATGAGAACAGCACAGCCTGTTCTGAACACGGTAATTTAAAAAGGATCTCAACGGTTCAGAAGTGCACAAGTACAAAAATAGACTGAAGCCTGAAGGAAAAACCCATGTCTGACAGTAGTGTGTTACAAAAAGTAATCCATTTAAGCTGGCAAGTAAATAGTGACTCGATCAAGAGTTAAGCACTGTTACTGGGAAAAGATCTGCAGTGGACTCTAATACCTGAAAAACTAGAGGATGACACACGGTACTTCCTAACAGAAATAATGGCATTTAAAAAAACCAGAGTTATTACGCATCTTCAATTGGTGATACAGTGGGTGAAACAGGTTTTCAAATCATGGTTGGATGCCTTTTTGTAACAAATTCTTTAGCTGCCTGTGTTTTCATTCCAGTTGGACTGTCAGGGGCTCACATCCTCCACAGTGTCTTCAATTAAGACTTTTTAGTGGTGTGCAAATGACAAAAGCCGAGAAGACTTGGAAGTGTCTGGATGTGCGAATCGCTGCTAGAATTCCAGAATCTGGGCTACAAAAAAGCCAATGTGGGCTTAACAGGAAATAATTTCAGTTGTTATTTATTTTACCTATCTTCCCTTCAAGAGCTTTTTCAGTGGCCATATACTGCTGTAGGGCTGGAAGATAACTGCTTCAGTGTGGACTGCTACAAGCTTCAACACAGGTCCAAGCAGTTACAGATCACAAATCTGACTGCAGGACCACAGTATCACAAAAAACAGCAGACAGAAACCTACCTGAGCCAAAAACCTGTACACAAACACTGGTTTGTTCTGCCCAAAGCGGTAAACCCTGAAAATACTCTGGATGTCATAGGATGGGTTCCAAGATGCATCAAAGATGATTACTCTGTTAGCAGCCACGAGATTAATTCCGAGGGAACCTGCTTTGGTGGATATAATAAACAAGCGGCCTCTGGAACAGAGAAAAGTTGCAAAATGTCAGTATTTTGGAAACCAGTTATTGTTCCCATGCTGCTGTGTTACTGTGCAGTTGTTCATACACTGGAATGACTCAAGAGGCTTCGTTCAAATACTGCATTTAGGATAAAACAGATGCAGATTTTACAAGGACAACACTCTGAGCAAAATGTACACTCCCAGAGATGCAGAGCGGGGCCTTTTGCAAAGCAGCTCTTACTGGCGGGGAAGAAAAAATTGTTGGGTTTGCATTTTCAAACTCTAATAAAATTAGTTATATCAAATTAAAGCATAATTTTAAACAGGCATATTCCATGCTATTGAAGCTTTTCCCTGGCTAGCACATTTTCAGGATAACTCTGGAATGACACCGTCTCTGTCATGTATCTGCTTTTTTTGAATACTATCTCACTCAAGTTTAACTTAAAATGAGCTCTTGACATGTATCTGACAGAACAAACTATTTAAGAGTATTAACACTGAATTACTTGTTTCATTTAACTTTTATTATTATTTTCTTTAACATTATAAATGACTGCAACATAACCATGTATTTTAATTTTTAAATATTTCTAGGAAGGTGAAACTCCATGACTTCATTAAACTGGTACAAATTCATATCTATTTACCTATCCAAATCAGACTTGAAAGTCCCATCTTGTACGAGCAGTGGATGGCTGGGAGACAATTCTGGAGACAGCTAAGAGAGTTACATGCTTCTGACTGTCCAAGTGACTGCTGTCTCCTGGCCAGACCCCACAGGACTCTGACCTTCTTCGCTCCTTATATCCTTCTAGGTAAATGTAATACAAAAGATTCTCTCTGATCCAAAGTGTTTAAAAGCTAAGTAGGAATGAAAACAGCAGGGAAATACTGAACAAGTACTGATCAGTAGAAATGGAAATAATCTCAGGAAACCAGAAACCTGCCGTTGTTTGTGCACGTTCTGCACTAGACAACATTGTGACATCTAGCTCCCTAGCCTTAAGAGATCATTACACTAATATAAATAGTAAAGAACTACAGAACAAAAGAAAAAGAAGGGGTAAAATTAAGCACATACATATATATATACATATCTCAGAAGAGATCTCACCTCACATTAGTTTCATCATTAAATTCCTCAGCCCATTTCTTCCTTGACTGAGCTGTAGTTGAACCATCTAAGCGATAGTAATCAATGTTTCTGAACCATTTTCCTTCACCTACAGATTTAATAGTCAAATGATTAAAACGCTGATTGCATAAGTAACCAGACTGATAATACTGGATACACACAACTCCAAATAGTAAAAGAACAAATATGGAACATAAAATACACTTTTCTCTGGCACTTTAAAACAATGGGAGAAGACTCTAGGTTATTCAAGATAGAGAACATTTTTGGAGGATACAGATGCTTGCCACAGGCATGCCTTGAAAATGATGTAATACAGCATGCATAGCTGTATATAAATATATGTAACATGACATATATATAAATATAAAACATGGAACATGACAGAAAATAATAGCAACAACATTTGTGATGACAGTGATCATCCACAAACCCTCAATAGCGTCTACAAACCCTAAACCAATGTTGTCTAAAATGACTCAAAAAAAGACTACGATAGATGTTGTCAGTATTATTTCAGGTTGCAAAAAGTATCCACCATTTACCCCTATTTGTTTCTTCTTCAAATTTTAGTTCTTACAAAAACATCAACTGACATGAAATGAAACTCCTCAAAGCAGTTTTATACAGACTGGAATCTAAATATATGATTTTATAATCAAATTATGTTCCAAGATTAAATTTAAATTGAAGTATTTCAAAAGGCCTGAGCTTTTTTGGGGTAGTTCCTCTTATTTTTCACTATTTCTAGTCGTAGCTGCACATTTGCAAAGATACACCTTAACTTGGAGCCACAGTTCATTTCAAAATGTAACTACATGTACTCTCTAGACATTATAGTACTGTGCTTTTAAAATTGATCAGCGTAGTTTGACGTTATATGATTAGTCTAAGTAAGCCACACAAACAGCATTCGGAAGTAAATGCTGAAAAGAGCATTTCAAAAGCCAAAGTCTGATCATTTTGGAACTGGAATTCAGAAAAATCTCTTTGAGTTTATTACCCTATAAGTTATGGATACTTCTTGCCAGATGGGCAAAATGTAATTACAGCTGATAGAGGATTTTCTCCTCTCCCCAATTCGCACGTAACCTTTCGTTTTTATCAGCCATCAAGGTACAGAAACACAAACCCCACTGTGCCATCAATTATAAACAAAACAGTATTTTTAGGAGACAGCACTGCTCAATATAATCAAGTTATGACAAACAGATTGTTGAGTTGTATCAGGAAAGCCTCTATGTGGTTAATCTTGCTATGATACACAGTCTTAATTCCTTAACAAAAGAACAACCACAGATAAAAACCCCTACCCCTTAAAACATTGTATCACACTAAAGGCACAAACTCCACAGAATACAGACAGCTCGTAACATCTAAGATGTCAAATGCTGGGAAGCTAAGGAAGCAACAAACAGAAACAATAAATCTGTGAAGGATAGTGGAGATCTTCACCAAATGATAGTGTTTGTATCACCGAGCCACACTGCTCTTACGCAACTGCTCAACATATTTACACTTAGATATCTGAAAGGAATTCAGATTCAAAGGAATTTTTCATTCAACATGTACCAGGAACTGAAACTTTACATAAGGATGAACTGCAACATCAGGAGCTCTGGAAGGATCTCAGAGAGTGAAAAGAAAAAACATCCAATGCAGAGGACATGGCTCCCTAGTGAGAAATTCCTTGCCATTTGAGCATCGCTAGGATTATAATTAATACTTTGCTTCCTTTTGAAATCCATAAAACAATCTACTGAAGAACACTTGAAGCCTAAATTCACATTTTGCATGTTCTACACACTGTTTTAAAGCAGTCTGACTTTCTTTCACTAGGTCTCTCCCAGTAGGAAGGATCAGAATTTGCTATGCATCAGCATGTAACATCACAAAACGCCTTCTCTCCTTTTGAATGATGAACATTTAATCTGCTTAGGCCATATTAGGCATGGATGATAGAGAATGAAATCAAAAGTGATTCCATAATGGGACAGCAGAGACCACCTGCAGAGGAGACCAATAATCCTGCCAACTTCAGGAATACTACAGAGCATACAGTACTTCTAATGAAAACAATTATTTCAAATCTATTCCCTCTGGACTGAAGAAAGACTTGTGACACCCACCTTTATAAATGGGCTTCTCAGTTTTCTCCCTGTTGGCCAGCTCCAGAAAATCTTCTATCAAATCCAGAGATATTAGGGACTGGCTAAACACTAGGCTGAAAATAAACAGGGAAACACAAAATTGACCTCTGAGGTTATTTGAATTATTGTATTGCTTTGTTTTAATTCTGTCCTCACTCTGATACTACCTTCGAAACAAACAGCCTTTCCAGACACAGAGGAAGAGTTTTGTGGATTACACATGCATGTACAGGAAAACTCACTGATAAAAATGAATGTAGCATGCATGTTAGCTTCAGAAAACTGAGCATCAGCATTATGAAAACTGAATGAAGAACACTGTCAGAGTAACACATTTATAAGGACATTTATAAGGTCATTAAAAACTGCCTTACACTTTGTCACCAAGCTCCTCTGCCATTCGAAGAATTTCAAAGAGAAGCACCATCTTCCCAGAATGTTCCAACACTTCAGCATCTGCATCAGTGACAAAATCTTTGTACCAATCTGGCGCTGGGCTACCAGGATTGGAAGAGGATGTAGCTTTGCCTATAAAGAACAACGTAAAAGTAATTTCAAAAGATAAAGGCATGGTCTCCATTTAAATGCTCTGGATGTCTGAACTACGTAGTTCTTTCCTCATTAATGGGTATGAAAAGAGTTAAACAGGCAAAGAAAAAACAGCATTTGCACTATTAGCAACTACCGAATTAGCAGCTATCAACAGCACAAGTCATCAGTAAGAGTCACAAATCCCCTTTTTGGGTTGCAGGATATTAGGATAAATAGTTCTACCACCTCCATCTTTTCCCCAAGAACACTTATCAACAGCTTTGCTTCCAGCAAGTATACATCTTTGAAAACCCATCCATAAATGTTGCAATCAGTGAAAAAGCAGCTTAATTTTGTTAGGCGCAGATTTCGGATCTTTTTTTCCCTAAGCTAAGTTGAAAGACAACATTAGCATATGGGAAAAAAAAACCAACCCTAACCCTAAAATAAAACAACTCCTCCCTTTTATATTAACTCACAACAGAGGAAAAAAAACAAATAAATTGCACCATCATATTCTGCCTTTTTGTAAAGTTCTGCCTGGCTGGATGGAACTTGGAGCAACATCATCTAGTAGAAGGTGTCCCTGCCTGTGGCAGGGAGCTGGAACTGGATACTGGATGAGCTTTAAGGTCCCTTCCAACCCAAACCATTCTATGCTTCTATGATTCTTCAAGGAAGTTTCTTTCTGCTTATCTGCTAGCATACTAATAAACCCTGTAAAACACATACCTGTGAACAATCCCATTTTTAACATGTTACTATAAGTTAATTCGGTTGATTTGACTTAACTCTGCATAGAGCAAAACAACGCTTCTGGGGTCTGGATCACCTCTCAACAGTGTCTGATGCAGACCATGGCAATCTTTAATAGAAATCCCATTACGTTCATTCTGAATTCCTCTTACACATTTACAGTATGTTTGTCGTTTGGATGGGGACCAAAATAAAAACATTTCTTACCTTTAACTGTCCCCCCAAAATTAATTATTTAGGGAAAGTGAACAGACACACAAGAAATGACATAATCAGAAACACCCACTCTGATACTAGAGACAAACCCTAGATAATTAAAGGAAAAACCAAATCTGAAATGTATGGATGTAAGTAGTTTAAATTCTTAAAAAGGTCTCGTATTCCTGTTGCATTGTATCTGCTTGCTCAACATCCATTTCAAACTCCAGGTGCAACAATGAATGACATGCAGATTTCTTAATCTTTCCATTAATCTTTCAACAATATGCTTAAAAAGCGATAAAAAGCAGCACAGTTCCTCTCTTCACTTTGTATCATTTAGTACTTACAAATTAAAACAAAGAAACTACGCAGCTTCCCTGACCCAAGACCCCATAGATTTAAGTTGATGCCCCTTGTCATTCCAGTAGTGGGAGCTGTACAGATAGAAGCAGTTTGTGGAATTAAGGCATTTGCCATTTTGCAATGAAGCAGAATTCCAGAGTCCTCTCAAATCGCCTTTGCGAAATGCAGCTGCCTTGTGTTTGATTCAACTTTACATTATACTCACCTTCCTCTGATTTTATAACTGATGCAGGGTTGTTTCCAAGCTCTTCTGCATTTCCTTCTCCACCTCCACGAGATCTTGAATTCCAGACTTTAATGACTTCAACATCATTATCGCTGCCGCTTCCACTTGAGCTAGACTCTTTCTTCGCCTTTTTCCCCTTGGATTTTTTTTTCCTAGAAAGGTAACATTGTGCACCATTAGTCTGCGCAAATTCTACTGCTGGAGAACAGATTCTACCAGACAGATAAAATTAAATGTTTATAGAAATCACTGAAGTTCCATTTGGGAAATAAATCCAACAAACAACAACGAATAAAAACTCAATTACTTGGCATAATCATCAGAACTTAAGCTCATTGAAGTTTCGTCGGAATCTGAAGCGATGAAGTCATCCATACTGTCTTCATCAAAATAGCCCTCAAAAGAGAAAAAACAGAAATTTTACTAAGTCTGCTTGTCCAGAAGCTTTTATTAAACCTTTAGCCATCTGCTCATTCCCCAGTTAAACAATGGTAACTTCGACAAAGAGTTGGCTTTGCAAAATGTTTCAGGAATGACAACATCCCAGAAACAAAAATATGACAAAACCAGCAGCAAAATTACCCCACAGCAACAAAGATTTCCATTAATTTGATGAAACTTTACCTAGCATTTGGCAAAGCTGATTTGGAAAGTTCTCAATAGAGCGTATTTTGATATATCTAATTTACCTTATTTTCTTTGCTAATATAGTCCAGCTGCAAACACCAAGGGTGAGTCCAGATTCTGCTCAACATCTGGAAATCCTGGAACAGTTTAGCTCCAGCCTTGCCTCTTCCACCTTCATTGCTACCACCTACACCTGACAATAAAGTCGTTTTAGAATGAAACCTTGAAGCCAGTTTGCCACACTATTCCCCTTTGAACAACCCGTTAGCGCAGTACTCCGTGTTCTTTCCAGATGCACATCATATTGTAACGTCTCTTGTAAAAGAGGTCAAATTACTGAGTCATAGGAATTTTTTTCCTAGTTAAAGTTGTCAAAAATTAGATTTTCCCCTTTTTCTTGATAATGAGAAACATGATTACATTTTTACATAAAAGCACATTTCTCCCCAGCACAGGAATGAATCCAAATCCTCTTAAAATGACAGTCGTGTCTAGTTAGGTTTTACAAAAGCAGCCCAAGGTAGAAAACACAAAATATAATTTGCATTTAGGTTTCAATGAACTTGGCTTACTATTTTGAGCTACCTTTATTTTATGGCTGCAATGCTGCGGTATTCCATTGCAATAAAGAATCTAAAAAAAGCCCAGCCTATTTTTCCATTGTCTAAGCACATATAAGTGCAAAGTAGTACAATATTCAGAGAGTTGCATTTCTGTTTTGTAGTCTCCATCTCTCATTAAGCAGCATATTGACCTTAGGTTCTTGGAACAGATTTGTTTTCATATTTATTCTATGAATTTAAGGCATGTATACCTGCAAGAAAACAGTATTTACTGCATCATAACCATCAAATGTGTACAGCAAAATAGGCACGAAGCTTACTCTGTGCATCCAGTAAATGTCTACACATTATAGGTATTTTAACAAAGGAAGCTCTTGCTGTGCTTTAATCATACAGCAGCTTCAACTATCCTCCTGTTTGTGCTCTCCTAGGGCTTGAGGAAATGGAACTGTAAGGGCAACAGAAACTGTTAGATTCAACCTCCTTAAACCTGAGCTAACACCACAGAGAAACCTGCTGTCAACATATTTCAACTTAACAAGCCCTACAGACTTTCTAATTTTCTATATTACAGACGTGAAAGAAAACATGCATCATTTTCATTAAAGGAAGGACAAACTTGGTAAGATTTCATTTAAAAACGTGCAGTTTAGTTTATGTGTGTGATGGTGCACAGAAAAAAGTAATTTTAAAATCTGCCCACAAGAAACAGCAAATCCCCTTCTGTATCTTCAGCAGTAAGATTCCCTTTCTTACTTAATGGAAATCTTCTTTTGAAGAGTAATACAAAGAATTTATGTGGACATCAGCAACTAACAGAGATTTGCTCTGAAGACTTGAGCCATGGGTAGCTTAGACAGCTTTTTCCCCTCTAAAGAAGCCGTTTGTCTTTCCTTTCTCTTGTTTCCCCTCTTCTTTCTCATATTGTTTCTGGCACTGAGCTGACCAAACTGGCAGGACACTAACCCAAGATGAAGACAGAGAAAGCAGATAATGCTTTCTCCTCCTTTAGGGAGTAGAAGAAGCCCACAAAGGGCTGGTAAGTCATGAAACTACATCGCCTGCTGACAAATGCAAACTTAGTTAAACCTGAACTTGAGCCCTGAATCTAAGCAGATTAATTAAACTACCTGCTAGGCAGTGCATTTTCTTAGAGTTAGTTACACACAATGGTTAATAAATTAATGGCTCTGACACAGCAAATTTGAAGCTTGCTGCAACAGGCTTTTTGCCAAAGCAAATCTTGCCTGTAACTTTAACAGACACTGAACTAAGGGCTCCTACTTCTTACCTGCTGCCTGCTTTATTAAGAAAGGAAGTGCTGAAAGCCAGTGTATGTTAAGACTTCTGTAAAACCAGTTGTAAACACACAGCACAAGCTCTTACAATGATCACTGATCTCTAAAAGTTTTATATTGTCATCTGAAGGCATGGCACATCAACAAAGCCAGTGCTGGGACAGCCTGAGACTACAAAACCAGCCCTGCTCTGTACTGGAGATAGGCCAAAGACAACCTACTGAACTACTGTACTGCTGTGATTTAAAAGTTCCTATAAAGAGCAACAAAGATTTAACCTAAATCATTTAAGATAATAAGTAAATAGCTAACGCTTATCATTTTTAAGCTACTAGATTGCTTGGTTTGGTTATTCTGTATTTGCTTAAGTAAAACACAAAGTTTTTACTCCTATAGAGTACAAGGGCAAAGGAGGCAGCTGGCATTTAGGCATACAATTATTACTGGCATTCTTCCCGGGCCCTTCAAAACTCTTACTTCTATAACTTAACCCAAGAGACACTACTGACAACAGAAGTGTGGAAATGAAGTCTAGCTGGCAGTTTATGTAGGAGATCACAAACTGCACTGTCCAGAAACTGAAGTCATTAAAAGAATATAGTGAATTTCATACTGCTATAAATCATAGCTTAATCTGAGATACAATTAATCTTTCATGTAATTAAACTTGGAAGAGTAATCAGAACAGGTTAAACTCCCAAATCCTTCAGCACTAGACAGGCATTTTCAGACAGGTGACTCAGCAAGTGCAAGAAAAATACAGTAAACTGACACAACAGACTACACAGTAAATCACTGCAAAAAGTGAATACATGCTTCAAGCTTTAGACAAAAGTCCTACCAGCAGTGCCTTAAACATTCTTGACTACGGAATTCAACCCCACATCATTAAGTTAATTATTATAATTGGTATTTAAAGCAATCTGAATTGCTCCAGAGCCCAAAAACTGCTGCTGCTGAGGAATCTGGCTGCATGAAGCACAGTGGCACAGAAAACCTTGAGATTTCCATTCTAATAGTCTATGTGGTACATACGTGTATGTCATTTAGAAGTGCTGATATTCTACTACCTTGACATACTGAAGTTATAAGCTGCAGTGGCTTATCAGTAACACAGGTGAGCAGCACACTGGCCCACAGTAACATGTTTTGGGGTTATGGGCTTTCTCCTTACATGCCTTTTCAATTAAACAAATTAACAATGTATTGGGAAGATGCAAATCCCCCAGGACAGACCAGTCAAGACACCACTGAGAGCTGATGAAAAGCATGGACATTGTGAAAACCAGACTTGTGGTGTTTGAGAACAAAAGAAGAGAGAGTTCCACAAAAGAGCCAGTATTTAACAAATCACAGCTTCAGCTAGCATGACTAAAGCAAACTTGCAAGGCTTGGCAGTGGCTTACACCAGTGCATCTCAATTTTGCACTCCCTCCTTCCAGTCTTACAGTCAACACCTTGTTTCTTGGAAAAGTAAGACATTTTATGTTTAGAAAAGGAAGAAAAGAGAGATGACCCAAAACATGGAGGTGTGCTACCGTTCAGAGATGCTAATATTATTATTCCTTAAAAATACTTCTTCATCTGCAAACAAATGTTTTGCTACAATTCAAGTCTCAGAGCTAAGGTGAATCTCACAGAAAGCAGAAAAATACATCTGTAGAGCAAATAATAGATACAAAAAAACCCCCAACCTACCAACTATGACAAAAAGCCCCTTACTAAATGATCATCGATCTTGTTACCTGGAGGAATTGTAGGCACATACCTGTCAAATGATCCAAATAGTATTGGTAGAGTTTGCACTGAATAGGTGTCATCCGAACTTCTAGAACATACTCATATTTTGGGGGAAGGAACTTTGTTAATGCTGTGTAATCTTTCCTCTGTAATTTTACAAAGAGTACTTTAGTCACATAAACATGAAAGTATCAAAGGAGAGCTTAAGAACTCCTGGCATCTTAAATGACAAAGCACCATGCATAAATCGCAATGATTCAGATGCTTTCCAACCACAAAAGGAAATAAATAGCCCACTAAATACAATCTAATTCCAGGCACTGCCTGCAGAAGCCCATCTTACCTAGTAAATGCAGTTGTCTGGTTAAAAGTAAATGACCTGATAACCCCATGTCCCAGTTCCCGGTCCTTGCAGAGCTGACTGCAACTTCAGTAGCTGCCCTGGTAACTACTTTTGTGAGGTTTTAGAAGTACTAAAACCTTTGTTTGTGAAAGCGTGGGTAAGTCAAGCAGTGAATAGCAATGTTTGTATCACAGATGAGCTCACACTCAGGTCAACCATTTTCTGGTTTAGCATACAGAGTTTCTCTGAATACTTGCTTGGGCAATGCACAATTTACTTTTAGTTTCGGTTTTTGGATCTTATGGTGGTCTACTTCTCTCCTCCCACCCCTTCATCCAAATAGTGAACAGTGTATTACTTGACTGAGACACCACTGGCGTTTCTGATTTAAGTGACCTTCATCAGAGCTAATCTGCCTGTGTTGTCCTGCACAATTCCCTGGCTGCCTGCAGGATAACCTCAGCCAGCTCACTGCAACACAGAAGCCTGCAGGCAGCTCCCACTAAGTACCAGTGATTATACCACCTGCATGGCCTTGCTGTTATCTGCAAGTCCAGCAAGAAGCATTCAAGAGAGCATCCTTTAGGAACACAGTTGTTTTCTTCTAAGGAAATTATATAGTATCTCAAATGACCAAAAGGGAGGGCTGCTCTCTAGGGACAGGATCTGCTCTGTGCAGCTCAATGTGAGAAAATCAATCTGGGCCTCATCCAATGCTGCATAAACACAGAAGCCCAGCATCTGAAGGCATCTAAGACTTACTTGCTATTTACATTTCTCTTCCTGTTCTTTCAACTTGTGCTCCTGTACTGCTGTATAGATGTGTACAATTGTGCACGCTATCCTCTCACTACTATTCATATTTCCAAGGTCAGAATTTTACGATAGGAGGTTCTTTACCAGCCTTACACATTACCATAATCCTTTTCATTTCTCTGTTTGTGGGACTATCCTACCATGACAATTTCACCCAGCTCATGCCTTCTTGGACATGAGCCCTCTTTCATCAACTACCAACAACAGCACAGGCAGAAGAGGCACTTATTGCCTACAGTGTCACACCTTCAACCAGGCTTCTGGTGACTGGATTTATAAAAGCAGATGAGCAGTAACATCATGCTTGACAGCACAGAAGGTGCAGAACCATAGCAGGTTAACTGAAGAACCCTCATTCTGAAATTCTAAGCAGCTTTGGATTTTTTCATCTAAGGTCTTTAAGATAACAAGTTCTTCACCCTTCTGGACCTCATCCATCTTCCTTCTCTCCTCTTCCCAACTGCTCTGATTCTCACAGATCAGAACAAGGAGTTCAGAACCAAGTGACAAATTGTGGATCACCAACTTTCTGTGCGGTTTTTAAGGCGGTTGAATTGTATTCTTCAGATATATGTATGCAATTAAAACAGAACATTTCAAAGTAACTGACATCCCGCTCTACCATGTAATTTTCTAGTCTCTTAGCAGCTGTACTCTCTAATGTACATGCATGTCCTGCTTAGGAAACACTGACATTCAGATAAAAGCTATGACATTTTTCTAAGTGCTTTTATCAGAACAAGATTAAATAATCCCTTCCCCTCCCTGCAGCTAATTCAAGTAATTAGCTAGAGTAAAACTGTTCTTACCTGAACACATCCAGCCAACATCTCATAGAGAATATGCGCACGCTTCTTCATTACTCTGACATCTACCAGAGTAGAATCTGCACACTGACCGTTCTGGATTGGGTTTATAAATCGATTTCGAAATTCCTTAATTGAACCAAGCAAATTCTCCTTAATAAAGTTCACCATGCAGTGATCTAGGACAGAAAGGTCAGAATTAAGGTGTTCAAACTGGGAAGCACAGAACTGGGATTAATTCTATCAGGAAATAAATATGTTGCATCTAAAACTATGGACCTTCTATTGAGAATAAACCCAAACAACCCTAGGATTTTCAGAAAAGACATCTTGAACTGACACACACTCTAGGCTAAATTTAATGTCAGACTTAAAACTACCTCACTGTGTTTGTTACACACAGTTGGAAAGCCGCTGTACACCAAAGCAATTGTATAAGAAAACTATATTTGCAAAGATTTTTAAATAGATTCAACAGCATATTAATCAATAGGAAAAAAATACTCCAGCATATTAACAAACAGGAGCAAAGGTTACAGGCTAGTTTAGAACAAAACTCCCAAAACAGTAACATAAACCAGTGTTCTCTAAGTTCACTAAAAATACTGCTCTACAATGGGCTAAAACAATTTAAATTGATGCTGTTGCAAGACCTAGTCCACCCATTTTCCCTCTGAACATTCTCGCTTCCCCTTCTGACATGCTGAGACTCATCTGATCCTTTAGTTCACCAGATCAAAAAACCAAACTGTCAGAAAGCTATTCACTTCTGAGTTGTTAATTTTCTGATACTCCTCATACAGGCTCCCTGTGGAATCAATGCATGTAAGGCCATGCCAAGGGAAAGGACGGAGGAAAGGCCAGATTCTCAAAAGCTTCATTTTCATCTGGCTCAAACCATGGTGGAGCCACATCTTGACATAATGATTTAAAATCCAAAACCAGACTGTTAGGGTTGGGGGTTTTTTTGACACAGAAACCTAGCGAACAGCTTCACCGTATCAAATTATTTGTTTCCTATCAAACTAAATCTATGTAGATGTTGTTGAAAGGCAAAAGTATATTCAAGGAAATAAATACCAGGCAGCTACTCACATTCTATAAGATTATTTTGCAGTGGTGTTCCTGTAAGAATTATTCTTCTCCTGGATCGAATAGAATTCATTGCCTTGGAAACAGCAGATGCTTCATTTTTTAGTATGTGCCCTTCATCACAAACAACGAAGTCAGGGCCTAGAAAGAAATAAGATTATATCTCTCTCACCTTCTATAACCACAAAGAAAGCGGCAGCCTAAAGAATCCAACATTTGTTCTACTGATGTTATTGTTCGTTTTTAACTTTGTGTGTGTTTTGTGGTTGCTCTTTACGTGCAGTTAAGGCTCTCACTCAGCCTTTGCACAAGCATTCGGAGTAGCCATTCTGGCAAACTACAGGGTGTTGCTTGTAAAGTCTTCATGGGAAGGATTAAATACAGCTTTGTAATATATTCCTGTAAAAATTTTCTATCATGCAGCTAGTGTGTGCATGGCTCCATCTCCATTAACCCCATCAAATCACCACGAAACTCTTCCTTAACTCCACCTTAGGCTGCCATCTACTGGTACTTGGTCAAGTCTGAAGTAAACCAAGAACTGGGCAAACACTTAAGTTTTCCTTAAGGCAACAGGTCGGTATCAATAGTGGTAAACAGTGCAATCAACAGTCTTGTCTAAGGTAAGACACGGCCAAATCTGATTTTAATTAAAGACAAGAGAATTGCCACCTTGGAGCTGAAAGTCATCACAGAAATGTCCTCAGCCTTCTTCCAGAACATCAATCTAATGATCTTAGACTGCTTCTTTAGGTGAGTTGCAGAAGGAATGTCAAAGCCACAGCACAAGACATTTCCACCAGTACGCAAAACAACTCTAACAGAATTATTAACTGTTACAATTTGAGGTTTAAGATAAATGATGCTAAACTTGGCAGGACAGATTTACACACGCTAACGGTTTTCAGATTTGGGGCCATTTCTGGAAGCTCTTTCTTTGAAAGGAGAAGTAAAATACATTCTAGGATCCAACTACTAAATTAAAAAGAATGTTTTACCAGCTGTAAACCTGACCTCGACTCCAGTACTGTCAACCATGAAGTCAAGTTTATGCACCTTTGAAACATGCTAGATAAAGCCATGAGCTGGGTTTATCTATTCAGCTCTGAACAGGTTGATAATTGAGACAGCAAAGAAGTATTTATCAGCAAGGACAAGCTCATCTTTTATAACCTAAGAACAGTTTTTTTAGGACAGTGATCAACAACTGAGAATCAATTAGAGCTTTGACCACCCGCAGGATTTAATGCCAGTGCCATTTTAAGTGTCAAGAAGGGATTAGAATCTTAAATGCTAACAAAAAAGGAATTCAGAAGATATTCTTTTCCAAGCAGAAATATAATGTCTTTTTAACCAAGTCTAGAAGACAATTATGGAATCCACACATTAATTCCAAACACAGTTAGACTTGTCCAAGCCTACTTATTTCTGGGTTTCCACACCCGCCATAGAAACATTTCCCCATATGATTCCACAACTTCTCTATCTTCCCCAGTTTTGACTTCATGCAAACCAGAGCGGCTACACACAAAGCCTTCCTTTAATTTCCAGCGAACACCTCTTCATAGATCCTTCCTCTAGTCCTCAGCCTAGTATTTCCTGAAGAGAAAGAATCTTGCAGTGAAGCTGTCCATGCAGCGTGCACTGCTCCTGAGATGGTTTGGAGCCAGCTTCCAGAACCAAAGCATTTGCAAGGATTTGCAATATCTCCCCACCAGATGTGACAGCCTGCACATTAATGTACCATTCTCAGAAACTGACCTGGTCTAGTACATTATGTTTGCAATCAGAATCATAGAGAACAAGGATAATGATGTCTAAATGGTAGATAGCAATCAAATTGTGCAAATACCCCAGAAACCAGTTTCAGTCAAGACTGTGATTCATTAACATGAAAAAAAGAAAACCAGAGGCCAAAAAAAGAAACAAAAAACCCACCTCAAAACCTTCTGTTTAGAGTATGTGAATGATAGTAAAAATATGAAAACACTACCTTAGTAACATTATTTGTGGTTTGTTTGGCAGGCATGGAGCACCGATATCTTCAACTAACATCTTGGCTATAATTCAATGGCAGGGATTTTCATGAATTTGTGGGTTTTTGACTTGTTCTTAGAAAACATGAATGTAATTCATTATGGATAGAACATTTCTCCAAATATTATAGAGGAATGTAAAACTTAAAGGCCCCTCAAGGCATCACTTAGTCCATTTTCTTCACCTGAGATAAGAGTTATGAGAAAGGGACATGTCCTCCCTGACAGACGTATGAAACTCCACGACCTGTCTTTATCTAAAACACTGATATAATAAATTCTGCCCTTTCCTTTCCCCAACTGATGTAAAAACCAACTGATAACAGTCCTTTCTAAAACCAGCTCTTCCATGGTGGACACTGTTAGCTGAGTTGTCTCTTTCCAGGCTAAAAAGCCTTACTCCCCCAATCTTTCCTCAAAGATCACAGTCTTCAATCTGCTTATCCTTCTTGCTGTACTTGCACATGTTAATATATTTATGTACATAAAACATACTCAGTGATATACAGATATGCACAGTTCTTTTCATCTGAGGTCTAGAAGAACTTACGCCTGCTTTATACAACTGTCAATTTAGAGCAGTTTCCAAGTTAAACAGTGATGGAATTTTTATTAGTGGCAACAAGTAAGAAAATACGAAGTTATTGAAATGCTGCAATCAAAGCACAACAGCTATCAATAAACCAAAGAGCATTTCAGCAGTGGCACGGAGCATTATGGGAAACCATTTGTTGCTCTGTATGCATATATAAACCTGCTATTATTTCACATAGCAGAGCTAGCTAATTAATGAAATCGGTTCTCCACCCATAAACTTTGGCTAGACCTTCCCTATCTGGTCCCCTCTTCAATACAAGCTTTTACTACAGAATATGCCTACCTCAGCAGTACGCATTTTCAACAGACATGTATCATTAAATTATCGCTCAAGTACCAAATCTGCAGCTTTTTAAATTAAAAATGCTCCCAGAGGCAAAGTTTTTCTTATTTACAGTCACAGCAGTAAGCCAGCACACAAGCTTCGTAACTCTTTTCCTGGCAGCCTGCTTGTTATATTGCCAGTGCTGATTGCTGAAGATAGCAAGAAACAAGTAACAGTCATTGCAAGATATTTCTCGCCAGTTTAGCCAATCTGAATGTCTCCAAAAACTAATGGATAGCAACAGATGAACACCTCTGACTTTGTAATTAGTTAAAATAGAGAAAGATCTGAAGCATGAAAATAATTATAGAGTTACTTAAAGGTTAGCTTTCCTAAAGGTCCAATTCCACCCTACCTACCAACCAATTAGTCCATGAAGAGAATGAAACAGGTTTTCCACATTTGTATGAAATTACTCAAAACCTACAAGGCTCCATGTGCTGCATCTTCTGAGCTTGATTAAATCTTAAGACTGGAAAAATCAATTAAGCGCTTTATCTGCAATCAGTTCATTAGCACTTCATTAACACCTATTTGTTCACACTTCCAAGGTACACTCTCAGCTATTTTTCACATGTAGTTGCTCCCTTAAGGGTAGATTCTTACCAAGGATGAAGCAACTTGTGGTTATAACAAAGCAACAAATGAGCAAGTTAAAATAACCTTAGGTTCCTAACAGAGTCACTTCAAATTAGGGTGCAAAGAAAGCAATGCTAGCAAAAGGGATACCTATTAGGAAAAGTTTCAAGTATATATTCCTGTGGTCATTTCTATATTTATTTTGGTAGAACAGACTGTTACAAAAGCAGATGGGGTAGCCTCTAAACAACCATTTCTGTAACCCAGCAAAAAACAACAAAGAAAGTCTGATGAATCTTCACATTATTGTTCAAAGTGATTTAGATTCCTATTTGTAAGATTACTTAGCTCATATATGTAAACCAGGAAGCACATTCTATCAAATGCAGACTTTTATTTTCACTTACCTGGATCAACTAAAGCTTTATTAAATATTTCTTTAAGTTTCCTACTCTTCACATTCCTGCCTTGTGCAAGATTCCGATACATCTCGTAGCCTATTATCATCACACCCCCGTCATCCTGCCAACGCTGGAGCATGTAGCTTCTCTCTTGAGGGCGTTTCACAGTTGCTAGTTCACAGACCTTTCAAAGGGGGGAAAACATGCTTGAATTTCTCTTAAAATGCCAAAGTACTGGTGTAACTTTTAAATACCTGAGGCTTTTTAATGCAAGCAGATTTTTCACATACTTTTAAGTGCATTCCTTAGCCTCTATTTTGAGTGGTGGAGTTTCCCAATTATGTAAACCGTTCAATTATTTCATTTTTAAGAAGTCTTTTTAAGCCTTATACCTCTAGTTTTTCATCATCTTCTAAATCTTCTTGCCATTTTTCAAACTCATTCAACCAGTTCAAGGCAGTGTTCAGTGGACACACTACAAGAGCTGTCCGAAAATCCAGCTTGTCACACAACAAGACTGTGTGAAGAAAACTCACTACCTGCAAGGGGAAAAAACAAGAGAAAATGGCCATTAAAACACTGAGTGTTAAACACTAGAAAAGAAAGCTGCAAGTATACATTCACACCTAGAACTTACCAGCAACTCTTGTTTAACAAACAGAAAGGAATGTTTCAACAATTCCCTGCTTAAAATTTGATATACAAGTATTTTGAAGTCATACATTTATTACCCCATTTTACATGGCTGCATATGTGCTTCACACCCTAAGATATGCAGTTTGGAATTGCATCAGCTAGCTGAATGATTTCAGAAATGAGGAATGCTCCTTCTACATTTCACCAATCATTTTCATAAATTCAATTTTCGTATGAGGTAATTCTGAAGCTTTCCCCCAGCACTCGCCCCAAACATGAAGTAAGTTCACCTCTTTGGACTTCATAAATGTATCAAGTTTCCTGAAAGTGAACTTCAGTCTTAAATCAGTGTTTTCCAAATGTTTTCAGCTTATTGGCAAATTCCCTCAGAAGAGCTCTGCAGCAGGTTACTGAAATGCTTTCCAAGTATTCACACTGTAGCCAGACTGGCTGCATGCTGCAGATGGTGACACCTCCTTGAGGGCTGGGGAAAAAAAAAACCTTAAATCTTTGGATGTCACTCAGTGATTCTGCTGGGCTGCCTGGTTTTGAGCAGCAGCAAATAAAGACAGGACTAAAGGTGACCTCTAAAATCCTAGGAGCAGAAGAATCAGTGATCCCAGATCCCATGGCAGCTCCGGCTCTCACATTAGCCTTTCAATGGTGAAGACTGCACTCTAATTCATGTGACTATACAACACCCAGGAAATTCTTTCTGGTTCAAATCTTGGTATCTGGCAACTCTGATCTAATACACTGTTCAAAGTAATTTCAAACTACATGACTGCTTGGAACAGTGGGAAACAAACTGCTTTTAGATGCTGCAATACAAAAGGAATTCCTAGTGGTTTTGCAATCAAGACAAAAGCATCTCGTGTTCAGATGCAAAAACTACCCATGAACACTAATCACAGAAGTCCTATGTCCTGGAAAACCAGGAGGACCCTAATCACCCTATTTCCCTGATCCTTTCCTGAAATTCTTCTCTGCAGTGTACACTCTGCTAAAACTTGTTACTGATTTAATACAAGCTAGACAACAAATGGCATTGCAGAGTACAGTAGAAGGACTGGGAAATGACCACATAAAGAAAGAAACAACTACGTAAGCTACAAACACTGGCCATAAAAAGATGCACATTTCTAGTATTATTATGCATACAATATACATATTTGTAACTGTGGGTTTCTTCAGTTATCAAGAAGTTACAGCCAAAATAAATGTCACTCACACATCCAGATGACACGCAAAAATACCTTCTGCTGTGAAGTATTTCATCAAACTAATATATATACTGTATAAAGTGTAAGTGTACAAAGTCATCTCGACTGCAATTGCTAGATTAAAGCAAAACATTGCACTCCAGCAAAAGGTGTAAATAACTCCTGAAGAACCGCAACAGCTGAGCTAGAATTAAGCATGTAAAAACGCACTCTTCAAAGGTGATTCTCAATGTATGAAACTCCTCTTCTACAGGACTGAGATTGCCAAAATACTGCATGTCACCCCAGCTTCCAAGAACAAAGCAAAGCTACACATACTGCAGCTGGAGTTCTTGGAAACCTACTGTTCACATGCTATGCACCACAACCAACCAAGACTACAGCTGGTTTTACCTACACAGTACACAGAGTGAGTGATAACAGACCCTCTGACCATCTACAGCTCTGTACTATTTCAAAAACCCTGCAACTGACAAAAATCCCCAAAATCAGAAAACCACAAGACCCAAAACCACAAACCCCAAGCTTCTCTCGGTCCCTTGAGCTCGTCTTTGCAGAGGAATCTGAGGATCTAAAGAATCTGAAGACGTTATGCCAGCCTGTGCTACATGACCATATCCTGCAATTCACAGGTCAAGAAAGAAGACTCAGGATCAGAAAGTCCTAAATGAAATGTCTCAATTAGATTTGAGAAGAGCAGGATTAGGCAACAACTTCACTTTTTGAAGAACCCATGCAGCAACGGTTTAGAGGGAAGACACAAGAATATAAGGAAGCCATCTAACTCAGTAAGGCATAGCTGACACTAGCAAAGCGTAACAGACACCTCCTGCTAGATTCTCTCTGAAGATTTTCTCTTGAAGCACATTTCAAGCCTCTAATAATGACAGATTTCAAGCCAAGCCTGCTATCTAGCAGCATCCAGATGTGCTGACCACACCAAACACCAGCTAGGAAGGCAGATGTGAGCACTACAGAGAGTAAAAACTACTGAGATGCCTCATTCCAAACACAGAGGTGTCAAAGACTGACTGCTTGGCAACAGCATCTTACAGCATTTTGTTCGCCAAGTGGCTAACAAGGTTATGAAGTTGGCTGTTGTCACTTGCAGACTACGAATCTAACTATGGTACAAAAGTGTTGAGACATCTTTCATACAGCTTGGAATTCCAGTACGTTGATATACTGACCTCTCTATGAATGAACAGCTCCTGGGCCTTCTCATCAGGTGATAGGGCTTCCCAAACCAATGGGGAAGCTTCTACCACAACTGACCAAGATGGAAGAGGATGGTGAAATGGCATTTCCTCACAGACGCTTTGAGGATCCCATCCTCACTGTAGGAAGAAAATAACCTCTTTGAGAACCATCATTACCATGCTGAAGAGACTGCACTCCAGGGAACGAGTAAAGTGCATCTGTATCTGGAGCATGTGAAGGAAGAATTTATAATGAAGTGCTGTGCAAGTGCTGGCTGCTAATGTCATCTAGACTTTGCCAGTCACAAACTCACCAGAGCACTAGACAGATCTCCTGTCAAGTGGCTTCACAGCCAAGCACTTTCCCTGGAACAGGAAGGTCCTGATTGATCTCTAGTTGAAATCAGTCCTAATCAATTCCAGTGTCTGCAGAAGCTGCAGGTTATATTTCTAATGATTCAGCTCAAGCCAGAGACCAAAAGGGTTCCCAGTAATTAATTTCACCAGCTGCTTGTCCTGATAAAGATACGGGAGTATCTCCCTCCTTCAGAAATGAGGAAACAGCATCAATGAAGGCCGACAGCGAAGATGAAAGAGGCCCTGCTTTTCTGAGGGCCTTTGCAAGCACAGATAAGGTTGTTACCTTCTCCCTTTCTTCTTCATAGTTCTCAAAAATTTCCCTTTCCCCTTCCCACAATCAGAGGGAAAGGTTCTTCTGTCAAATGGCTTCTGCTAAAGGAATTCTTGGGAACAGACCAGCAGCAGAGCAGCAAGATGCTGGGCAACTCACCCCAGTTCTTTGCTCACGGTATTCATGGGGAAGCTCCATCTGGCTAAATGCAAAACCAAAATTTATGAAGACAGAAAGATACTTGGGAACAAGCAACAAAAGGAATTCAACACTCCTGACTGCCCTGAGAAGGTAGCAGCATGCATACTGAGATGCAGGGACCTGAAGAGAACTGGTACTGATCTTTAATCAGTTTTGAAGGTCAAGGGTATAAGCTTGTCCTGAGGCCTGCAATGATTAGAAGAGGCCAAACAAAAGAGCTATGAGTTTTATAGCAACTGCTTGGGTGATCAGTTTCAGAAGAAACATTTTAAGATGGGGGATGAGCTTCAGATTTTAAAGACTGATAGAAAAGGTAAGTCATTCACTGAGCACCTTTTAACAAGGCAGAAGAGCCACTTGTATCAGACCACAAAGTATGGAAATCTATTTTTAAGAAATGCTACAATATTCTGGTTAAAGATTTTTACAGAGCAGTCTTCAGCAGCATAAAGGAGAAGGAACATGCAGGAAGGAAAGAATTGTAAAGCCAAAAAAGTGAAAAGGGATTGAAAGTATGGCCTATAGTTACCTGACAAGGCAATGAGAGCTTCTGGTCTCAACTGTTAGTGATGCACAATGACCCAAAAATATGAATGTACATGTGGACTATTACTGAAATAGAAAACAAATGCCCCCTAAAAAGCCCAAACTGTAGAAACACATTTATATTAAAACACAAAGCATCTGACTTCAGACACCAAAAGCCTGGCATGAAGAACCCAAATGAAACAAGCAACCCTGATAAACCTCTATTGTATCAATGCAACAAATTAACTGAAAGGCCACTGTGGAAAATAATCAGTTTAAGGAACAACATATGAATGAGGAAAACAGTAAAAACCACAACCTGCTTAAGATTATAAAACTGTCTTAGAAACACAGGCTCCCAAAGCCTGCCTCCTATTAGCTTTATTTTCTTGTTCTGAGTTGCAGATGTACACATCATTTACAATTAAATATGATCTTTTCACATAAATATCATGATTAGCTAATTTCGTTTTTGATATTTGAAAAGTGGAAACAGCACAAGTGTATATCAGAACTCTCACAGGTGTGGGCTACAAAACACAACTTCTGCCTCAAGGCCTCTTCACAAAACGTTTTCCCCCAGCAACCCTCCTCATCAAGTCACTGCCTAGGAAGCAGTCAGTTTTACTATGTTCAGAAAGTCATTAAAATTGCCTTTTCCTGATCAGCTTTTGAGAGCAAGCTACAGACCAGAAAATAAGACTTCTGTTACTTACCTGTAACGTCTTCCCCAGACCCATACAGTGAGCAAGAATGCATCCAGAACCAGGAGATGTCTTGGTTTTTTTCACAGATTCACAACAGCAATCCCACATGAACTGAACACCTGAAGAAAATGGTGACAAATTTTTTCATTAAATACTCAAGTTTGTTAAAATTCACCCGGTGAAAGACAGATGTGAGCACTGTAACATCACGGCAGCTTTTAGAAAAGCAGTACTCAGGATAATTAGTGATTAATTTCTGTCCAATGATTTGTATGTGTGGTGATCTTTGTCTTGAACTTCAGTAGAGTCACAAAACTGTATAGTCACAGTTTTCACTGAAGATGTGGCAACTGGGTGAGGAGCTATTACTGTGCAGACTGCAGATGACTCTGATTTTGGGGACAGGGAGAAAAGAGGAAGACAGATCAAAAAGTGGAACAGACTTAATGAAAAAACTAAAATGGCCTCGGTATAATAGCAAAAATTATCTGAAACAAACTGTAACAACTTCCGCCCAGACACATCAGATGTGAAGTCCTATGCTTAGAGGAAAAAAATCAAGTAAGAACTGTGACAGCTGAAGAAAACAGAAAGGAAATATATGCTACGTAACAAAATGCATTAACATGAGGGTCCGCTGGGTGATTTTTTTGTTCTTTGCAATAGATTTACTGGGAATTGTATTACACTATGCTATACTTGGCAAAGATGAGGCTTCAACTTATCCTCTTGTAACTGGTTCAAGGCACCTCTCTTAAAGTTTCTTACTAAAATGGAAAGGTTACAAACTTTGAGGAAAATGCAAAACAACAGAATAAGCTGTAAAGAAAATTCTGGTTACCTCTTCTCCTTTTCTCCTGCACTAGAAACCAAGTATGGAAAGAAGTTGGCTTGATCTGCAGTCATGGCAGGCACCAGGAAAACAATGAGATTTTGCAATCTTCACTGAAAATTATAAAAAGTGAATATACTAATTCCTCACTAGAATGGGTAAACATGTATTTGATTCTGCCTCAGTGTGGAGAACTAAATGATTCTGAGGACCCTTTCAGGTTTATATTTCTAAGGTTCTCTGCTTGTTAAACAGAACTATGTATTGCTGGCCTCAGATATTTTGTTCAGATGTACAAAAAAGGAAGCATTAAACCGGACATTTGCCTGCCAAGGAGTTTTTTTCTCATGATTCTAATTCAGGTTGTGTGTTGTGTACCAGTGGAGGGGGAAAACAAATACATTTAAAACTCTTTATTTCCTTACCATCTACTTGGTGTGGTTTCAGTCTGGTAACTATACTCCTGTGAACCTGCACTAATGGTTCTTTGGTTTCTTCATCTTCATCTAAAACCAGCTTAGTTGTAATGGGACATTTCAGAGGTGAAGCATCTTCTATCTCTATCACCTATAAGCAGAAACAGGTCACCACAGGAATATTTCAAGGATGAATAATACCCAGCATTTGGGAGAGTGCATTTCCCCAAGGAAAGGAAAGCAGCAGGCAATTGAAACAGCTTTCTAAAGATGTCAGTAATATTACAACCTAGCAATATTAACCTGCAGTAAACTACAAATAAAACTTGTGGCTTACAAGGCTACATATAAGTACTTCTAAAATTGCTTATTAAATTGAGGTAGAAGTATCATCTTAAACATCAACAATTCAACTTCCCATCATTCTGCAAAGAAAACAGAACATACCTCTCTCAGTTTCTCTCTTTCCCGTTCTCTTTCTGCTATACGTTTTCTTCTTTCTTCTTCTTCTTTAAGTGCATTTTGTGTCTCTGTTCTAAGCTTATCATCTTTAATAATTTTCCTTATTTTCTTCCTGCCTTTTCCAGGAGATTTGGAATCATCATTTTCCTCATTCTCAGAATTACTCTATTACAAATTAAACAAACTAAGTATTAGCAAGAAAATTATGCAACAGACCATCAGCTCTTTCAGTTTAAGACAAGTTCCCAAAAATTTCTACACACACAGGTGGAGTTCAGCTCGTAAGAAAAGACAGAACTCTTTTCTTCAAAAAGCAGGTTAGCCAGCATGGCAAAAGTGCCACCTCAGCTATAATGTATTCTGAGATATGGAAGATAAGCCCAGCTGAGTACTGAAGGCACTGCTGTAATTTGATAGTACCTAATGACGAATGAAGAACTAGTTTCCTGTTCTAACGGTGCTAGATCGGACCAGTCATCACCTACTCCGCACATAGGAAGAGACCCTAATACTAGGAAAACCTTAATCTACTATCTGTGTCACCTTCTATGTTTACTTTAAAAATGCCATTTATTTAGAAGATGATATGCACTTTTATCACAAACTAGACAGGAAATGGCTTCAGTTAAATGCAATGCTTTTTTCTCCATAATGGAGCCATTTTACAAATTTTAGCACAGAATTATCTTTGAGAAAAGTATTTTTTTACTGTACTTTCTACAGAGCTGTTGGAGCTACCCAAGTCCCCAGGCCAGAAGAGACAGGAACTCCTTTTCCCATCTATTAATTCAAAACACAATATAGTACCTTATTGTTGTTTTCACTTGAAGAATCCTCTTGAACCTTGATACGCCTTCGTTTCTTTTTCTGTTTGTAACTGCGCTGGTTTTCTTCTGCCTCAGCTTTCTTGGCAGATCTAGAAAAAGAAGGAAAAAGGCAGTATTAATAATAACAACTCACTGCCTCACTGAAAAACAACGATAAAAAGTACATGAATTCTATTGCTAAATAACAGAATGTGTACTTCTTTTATGCCATCAGGTCTTTACTTTCAAATTTCCTCCTCCCCCTCAACTCACTGAACACACATAGTAACAGCCTATACCAGACAACCCTGATGAATCTCAGAATTAAGTATTAGCTTTCTACTGCAACCCACCACTCCTCAACTGGTACTGACATATTTGGCATAAAGATGCTCATTTTTTATTAACCTTTCTCGTGTTCTGGCTCATTAAATCGCCGCGTACCACAAAGTGTGGCACAAATTCAAAAGACTCACGTTTGCTGCAAAGTTAATCAGCAGGCACCAAATTATAGACAAGTATCATCAAAGGTTTTAAGGACTGATGCAAAGTCTTTAACTTTTCCCATCTCACTGCCTAAATGGCATTATTAAAAACCCAACCCCAAATGCAGGATAAGCATAGCTATCTTTTATTTATACCTCGTTCTTGGACGCTGTTCATCTTCGGACTCACTGACTTCTTCACTAACTGCAGACTCATGAAACTCAGAGTCATTTGAATCATCGCTGCTGACTTTAAAAATAAAGGGTGATTTCATGTTGAATGTTACTGCACAGTTAGCAACATGAGTATCTTCTGATTACACAACAAACTGTTTACAATCAACAAGCACTGTAAATGTTCATTTCAAACAGCATGGCACCCAGTAAACATACTAATAAGCAACAGGAACATAAGGGGTAGAGTAGAAAAACTTCACGTGTAAGTGCTACCTGAGCCCTGACAGATGGCATATTATGCCAACATACAGACTTGAGGTCTTTATGTGTCTATGTACAGTGTACAAGCAAATGACAGAAAGCATTATATTAGAAAGTAACACATTTCAAAGACAGTGGGTGAGGAGGAGAGAACACAATGGGGAACAGTACAGAATTTCAGGTCACAAAATATGATTTTTAGTTAAGTGGAAGCTTTTGTTTTAAATGTTTTAGATATAATTTTATAATCACACTTTACAATTCATGCAACAACCCTTACCTACTAACAACATCTGCTACTATATCACCATATTTATGGCTTGAAGTTTCTTCAGGTAATGCAAATTTAAAACGGACTCAAGAGACAATTAAAAATACATCTAAACTAGCAGCATTAGGTAATACTTCCATAACTACTTTTAGCAGCTATCACTGGCATTTATAAGTAATTAAGACCAGTATGCCACTTAGCACCTTTAGAGTTTCTCTTTGACCTTGAATGCAGTGGAAAGTTTTACTGTTATATGAATAGCAAGGCTTAAACCAAGCATTGTTTTACATACATGGGGAAATGTAATATTTGTAACACAGGGATAAAAACCATCAAGCTGAAATAAGTATAGACAGGCTGAGAAAGCTGGGGCTGTTCAGCCTGGAGAAGAGAAAGCTGTGTGGAGACCTCATAGCAGCCTTCCAGTATCTGAAGAGGGGCTATAGGGATGCTGAAGAGGGACTCTCCATTACGGACTGTAGTGACAGGACAAGGGGTAACGGGTTCAAACTTAAACAGGGGAAGTTTAGATTGGATACAAGGAAGAAGT